>JAEKIV010000112.1:0-71164 GCA_016801325.1 Hypholoma fasciculare | reverse complement strand
CGCCCGGCGTGCTCTCCTACTCTCTTCCCTAATAGGCCGAGCCTCGACCACGTGTATATATCGTCTGATATGGCATTGGCCAGCTCCAGAAGCACCGGCGGGGGTGCGTACAGCAGCGTCTGCAGGAAAGGCTTCTGAACCTTGCGCGCCTTCTCCGTTGATACCTCAGCAGAGAACGGCACGGACTGCTGCGCCAGGATCTGCGTTAGCGGCTGCAGCCAATTGAAGAGCAACATTAGCTTCCTGTGATCGAGAATTAAGGATTATCACGCGCGTGCGCAGGGGTTAATGAATTACCGTGCAAACGAGAACCCGTCCGCCGTCGAGGTAAGGCGCTTGATGAGCCCCGTCTCCCATGGCGGCCGCGTGGGACGGCGCAGCAGACGGGTCGACGTCACCGCGAAATGCAGCGCAAGCGCCAGGCGGATCGAGTACTGCATGAGTTTCTGCTCGTGCGAGAGGAGCGTCAGTGTGCGCGGCGCACGCAGCGGGCGGGGGCACGTACGAAGGCCTTGTCGCGGCCGTTGCTCGTGAGGAACATCTCGCGCCACACGTCCTCCTTGCGCACCCGCTTCTCGAGCGCCTTGACCCGGTCCTCCTCGGGGTCCAGCTCGATGTCGTCCACGTCCACCTCGACCTTCACCTCGACCTCGGTCTTCTCCTCGTATACGCTGGGTGCGTAGTGGTGCGAGGAGCTGGCGTGCATCGACGTGCGCGGCGTGCGCGGCGGGTGCGACGATAGTGGATTCATTTGGAACGAGCTGCTGTCGAACGACGGGGTATAAAACTGGTCCGCGTGGTGCGAGTCGCCCGGCCGGGACGAGTCGTCGGGGAAGGATATAGACGACATGGTATACACGAAAGCTTAGAAAAAAACCAGTAGCAGCGGTCGCGCAGTGGCACTCGGTGATAGATATCTCGAATGCTGTGGGTGTCGATGTTGCTCGCCTTGACTCGTCCGGCGCGCAAGGAGCGCCAGCACGTGACAAAGGCTGCGCAACACAGAGCCAAATACGACAAACGCGTCGTGTTCTCTTCCGCAACACAGTGGCTTCGCGACGCTATCAGCCACGCTGTCCTCAACACTCTACTCCTGCTAAGCATCCACCATGGCTTACGCCCCAGGCCTGCGCTCCCCGCCGCCACCCCGCTCCTCCGCGGCTTCCCCGCGGCCCAAGTTCGACGCCGACCTGCTGAAGGCGTACATGAAGAAGCTGCTCTCGTCCACCCTACAAACGGCCACCTGGCCCGAGCCGAAGGAGCGCGAGCGGGTGAAGGCGTGGATGAAGGAGATCGGGGAGAGGGTCAAGGAGCGGATGCTCGAGATTGAGCCACGGGGCTTGTGAGTCCATGTGCACCCGCCGCTGCGAGGGCCGGGCATGCTGACCATGTGGCCGCGCTGCATTCCCAGTAAATACGTCGTGCTGACGCAGATTAACGAGAATCGGGGCCAGGGTGGCAGGTGGGCGCGCTCTGCTTATCCCATCATCTCCCGCTCGATCTGATTATCCTCCAGAGGAGATATCGTATGTCACTGGGAGGACAGTGACATCGTCGCGCAGGAAATGTATTATAATGTACGTACATGCCTCCCTAAAGATAACGCTCCAACGGGATTGCGCCTTACCCTATTTTGACACATTCCTCTAGGACTCTCTGATCTGTTTATGTATAGCACTCGCCATTGCTTGATCGTCAAACCCCAATACCCACAACTGTACGCACGGAAATACCCCTTTTCACCAATCATTCATGGAAAGTTCCACCTCCGAAACACTGAGCGACCGCTGCTTTTCTTGGCTCTTGTTGCTCGCTGTTTCCCATCTGCAATTGCTTATGTTCTGGATCTTCTGCCGCTGAGCCGCCGCGGTTCACACTCGACGATCAGAAGCGAACGAATCTTCCGATAGCCAGTTGCTGATGTCTTGCTATCTGGGTGAATCTCTGCGACAGTGCTACGAGTCGACGATTAAGGCATGCCACAACGTAAACTTAATATTGGGGAGCGAACAATACAGTCAATTTTCGATGTTGATGCACTGACTACTTAGATTGACCTGCTAGCGTCCACGCCCCCAGGAAATTCGCATCCACTCCCCCATGTATCATTAATGACCGTTGTTCGCTGATGAAGACCGGTTTCTGACATATAGGTTATCTAAAAATCCCACCGCAAACTCGCACAATGCGACCGACAATTTGGACAGCCCATATTCGTGGAAAGACAAAAAATAGCCAAGTAAATCACCTATTTATAAACTGTATTAATCCCTACTTAACTCCTGTGCTGTACTCAGAAGACCATGGAAGGGTTGAATCTTACACAACAAACTTTAATCAGTGCCAGGTGTGTGTCAGCCACGGCGACTTGATATTCTTTTTTTTGCTCACGGCGAAATTTGTTCCGCTACCGTCATCGTAACAATCATATCAGCGGTGTCAGTTTTCTTCTCGCTATCTTTGCTGGTATGTGTGGATTCATGTCCCGGCCGTTGGCGAGGATAAATATACGAGCGGTGGGCATTTCTGACTATCATCGGCATCCAGAGTCATTTATACTTCGGTAAAACGAGGGACCAAGAAAAAAGCTATTCTCAAGTCTTGAGAAAATATCGCCACGACGAGGGTTTTCGCAGCCTAAGATATTGACAATTGCTGGGTTCGATGTTTTCGAAGGACTTCTCTGCACCGCCACTAGGACTATCACGTCCACGAAGGCGCTCTTCTGAGTGCTGGTCGCTATGAGATGCGGTGGCTTACCCCGCCGCGGTGGATATACGCAGAGTAGCGTATTAGGCAACGGATCGAATTTGTGATGGCACCCAGCTACTCAAAAACGGATCGAACAGCGAACACTTGCATGGCGCCAACATATCTATGGACTGTATGTCACAGTTAAATGATTTCCCCATCTTATGTCCCTCTTCAAACGGGCCGTTCGGAGAATCTAGAACACACAAGTGACCAATCGGTGAGTAAGTGCCCGGAAAAGACACTTCTGAAAGTTTGGCCGCCTTGCGGCATGTGGATTCCATCAGTTTTGCAGAGGCCCGACCGATGTTCATCATCTTGTGCGGTGCATTCTGAACACATCAGCAGCTGTTTGTCTGAGTCTCGTGCCGCGGCTTCGGGGGCGTTGACTGTACCCGCTACGCACAGGCGGACACTATCTTTCACTCCGCGTAATATTGAGAGCCAAATCTGCAATGCCGAAAGAGAATGACACCAAGCTCGGTGGTGATCTGATGCATCTACAATCACGATGATATGATAGACAAGTTCCAAGGAGTGATAGGAACTAGGGAGAGCTGCAACATGATTTCTTTTTTCGTGGTGTAGCAAAACAACCTAACAATCTAACCAAAAGCAAAGGTAAACTAGTCACTGATCGGAAATCTAATCTAATGGTCACCTAAGGTTAGGGTTAGCCCTGCGAACAATCAAAAGAGAAGCCCGCCCAGCCAGAGTGGCCGGAGCGGGACAGGAAAATATTGAGACGATGCATGGGCCTAAGCCCATACAAACCGCAGAAACCCTCTGGGGACAAGGTCGCCGTGCTATGAAGCGTTTCCACGACCCACAAACTCGGGGAAGTGAAGGAGCTTATGCCATCAAGGTAAGTATGAGGTCTCCATTTCTCCCCGCCTCCCTTCTATACTCCCCAATGTCACGCACGGACCACTTTTTATTCTGCGGCACGTGCCCTCCTCAGCAAGCGCCGTCGTCGCCAACCGCTTGAAGGAAACCTCCATAATTTGTCTATATCTGCAGGTAAGATCTCACCCCGTTAAATGAAATATTTACTTCCTCTCTCACTGGCCTGTGCACCTGAACCGGCGCTTGGACTCTTGCCTGAGACAACGCCCGCCAAACGCCGTCTCCCCCAAGTGCCAGTGCCACTGCTACGGGTCCTACATAGGCAGTCCCAGACCGACAATCTCCGCGCTAAGCCATATTCTGCCTTCACGGACTCTGCTAGCCCTGCTCTTTGCTGTGACCTTCTTGACGTGCAGCGTCGAACATGCGGCTTCGAATCAATAGAAATGGTCGATCTACCCACCTGCAAGGGGCTTCGGTCGCTGCAACAACCTAAATATTGTCGATCTCGACTCTTTCAAAGGCTATTGTAAGCGATGCATCAAACTATTCACCCAGCCTATAATGTGACGGTAATGCAATAATTGCTATTACTGGGTCTTTAGTTCTACTTGGTTCACAGATGTGGACAGCTCTCTAGCTCTGGCGACGCCAACGTCTCCGGCGGTGCATCTTTCCGCTCCGGTCATATGGGATAGTCACTGGATAACAAGATTTCTACGCATCTCGGTCCGCACTCGCCAATTCCTCAAAATTATGGAGAACTACTGTGGGACAACGTCACCCAGATATCTCTTCAAATCTACTCATAGGCCGAATGCTTCCGATGATCGTTCGAGTTGGGAGTCACATTCCAAGAATACTATTTGCATGGAAAGTTCGATGGTCGACTCAAAGATAAGAATAATTATCTGCTGACCCGAGTCTAAATTGTCGCGTGTTTGGGCGATGGAGCAGATGCGAAATCAGCCTAGCATCCTAATGTGCTTGTGCGCTCCTCCTGTGTCAACGCAGATTATGCTGAAAGAATGCCAGGCTCCTTCATTTCGGGTATGTAATGCTCTTCATGTATCTCGCAATCGGAATCGCAGGACCTCCAAGCCTCAGCTCGGAACTTTGTCCCCGGACTCCAGTCATTTTCCCGTGGAATTTTTCTACTCCCCGTGCGCCGCGGTAATACAAACCGAGATAGCAATCCTCTTGGTCTATCTACGTACAGCTGGTTTATCCACTATTTTCCCTTGCTATTCAATTGCTTTATCTCCCTCCTGTACGGTGACTCTTTGCTTTGGGAAACTGTACTAGCATGTTCTTTTTTTGGTGTAGCCAACATTCAATTCTCTGCATCCCAGGTTCAGCAATTCGTGCGAATCAAGAAAATATGATGATCCATCGACATGTTGAAATGTCTTTTGTCATTTGGTATGTCTTTTCTATAACCGCATGTTGACTTCCGATCTGGTTTCATTAATTCTAGAAATCTGGGCGTTTTTTTGGTCTCTCAGTCGCACAAAGGGCCTTTGTTGCTCTGACATATCAGTTATCTTTGATTAGTGAACATGAGACTGATTGTATCGCTAAGTGATCTACATGTCCAACGCACATTCACTGTCCTCTTTTAGTTTTCTTTGTGAGCAAATGGCTGTACGAAATGATGTGAACTACAGCGCCGTGCAGTGAAAGGTCAGTCTGCGTTATTTCTGCTCTTTACCCGGCCTAAATGATAGGCTGTCACATCAAAAATTTCCAACAGATACCCCATCGCAAGCTGCGCAACATCCACGTTTCCGGAAGATACATGTTCAATAGGTAAAGTTGATACACTAATCGAATCAAACTATCACATACATAGGTGTGCTCCATCCCCCAAATAGGTCTCCATCTGTGGCTCCGCCACCTCGGATTGTTCGACGAATGGACTCGCATCTTTGCGGGTCATCCGTGGGACGGGTTGATCATCTTCACACCGTGACCACCTAATGTCTCTTATCCTAGCATTCGTACATTGGGTACATCTACAATTGTACATGGTCATCCGGTGGGCTATCTGGATTCTGCTTATCACTTGATCAGAATCACGTACCTTGCCCCATCTCCTTCCTCTTGAGCACAGGACAGACACAAAACGCCTTTGTTAGTCCCACGTTTTTCAGTTGGCAGGCGTTCACTAATATAGGACTGGGCACCCCGTTTCTTGTGCGGCTACGGCCCCAATAAAACCAAATGAGGCTGCAAGTCTTGATTCTGGAGCTTATTTGAGCTATTCCGGGCGCCAGGCGTCAGTTGCGTTCGCAATTCAGCGCACGGTGATCTTTATTCGTGCTTCAAAGGGCGAACTCGCACACTGATGGGCCACACTCAAGCGCACGGACCGATCATCACAGCCCAATTGACAAAAGTATTTTCGCAATGCTACTGCGCCCGCTCTCTGTTTTTTTTTGTGTTCTCGATCTGCTGGCGAACCCAGGTATCTCGCTGAAAAATTCTCCGAGTCCGCTTGATGTGCGGCCTGATATAATTAGCCTGTGTCCGCGCGCTGTTCATCTACTTGGCACACACCATTGATATGTCTGCCTGAACATACGCGCCGGTGCGCTATACCAGTGCACGGTCTAGAATAACGACTTGGTTGCATCAGTCTTAGCGGGTGTACTGAAGACGCTGGGCTAGTACTGATATCTGCGACATCTGCACGGTATTGCCACACTAAATGCGAACGTGGAAACCGCAATTCGACCGGGAAAACATCGTTGAGCAATGCCCATCAAGTGTCCGTCCTAGTCCATTGCGCCACATTGTCGCCATATCAAAAGAAAATCGGATGGGACATATGTGGAATGCCCACGGGCGGAAATGAAGTGCACCTAGCTCTATGCCCCATCCTATATTTACGCCAGCTCAATGAGATATTTCTCGCTCGCTGCGCGACTCTCGCTTGACAGAATCTCCGCGATCTCATTTGTTCGGAGAGTTCACTAATAGCTTGCTAATAGTGCCTCAGCAGAAAGCAGCCTTTTCACATCGTTAAACTTAAACATGGCGGAGTCTCGAACGGCCTCCCGACTGAAAGGAGACTTTTATGTGCATTCGAGCAAGAGCGAATCTGAATGGTCGCATTAATAATCTTGCAGCCGAGGCTATTACTGCGCTGCCCGCTCCGCACGACAATATAGAAGTCACATTCACACATATTGTCGCGCGCAGCACTTTCATTCATACGCACCTTCCGCAATCGTTGAGGCATTTCACACACGTGTAGTGACCATTGATTTTGCCCTTTGTCTGAACTTTGAAGCGACTCGGTCGATGTAATCGCCTACCCTTTAACTATCCTTTGTTACTCTGCACATCACTCGAAAACAGACACAATAAAATTCAATGTCACGTCTATGAAATCGATTTCCAGAATCCAAGGGAATTAATTACATTCACCATGTCACCGGATGCCAGTGGTACGCCGGACTTACAGTGGACTATACAAATATCGAGAGATTCGTATTGAGCAAGGTAGCATGTACTCCTTTATCAATGACTGGCAGCGACAGTGGTAGTTATCGCACACGGGCGCTAGTACCGTCCTTCCAAGAGACGGACTTTCAACATTGGCCGCATCTGTCAAGCGCTAAGCGCCCGTCTACGACCGCCGATGTCAAGCTGCGCTCGGCATTCCCATGACGTCAAGCAAACTCTCGCCTTCCTGAATACTTATTACCTGTTACCCGGAAATGCTCTGGAGTGGCGAACCCGTTTCTGACACCACCGGGTAATAAGCACCGAGGCTTCGACGTGGAAATACGCCCAACGAGGACCTACAGCGGTCTCAATTATTAGAACTATGTAGTACATGGAGGGCAATTAGCGGATCTTTTTCATCGACTCGACTCCATTGATGCTCCCGACTCGGAGCTTCCTCGACACGTTCAACACTCGGAAACATTTAATTCACCCTCAAAGGTGGAGTTTATCTGGAGGTGGATCCATCCGCTCGTATTTCGGCCGGTCCTTCAAATCTGTTTCAACCCCGTGGCGCGAATTGAATACATATTACACTGTACTCATTAATATTCCTCGGACCAGCCCACTTGAGTCTATTCATTGCTCTGTAGATCTTCAAAGAAACTTATTAATATTTAAGCCCCCCCCCCTGCTATTATACGTTCCAAACAGCTTGCGCTTTCGGGCGCTTTGCCTCAATTAGGCGGTCTTCTTTCGCAACCTGCAGGGTCCGAAGAACCACTGGAGTCGAGCTCAACTTAAAATCGCATGGCTACATAGTATCCATATTGTGGCGCATATTACACATGTACATACTTGCTCCCCGCATTAGCTGCGGATTTGCATGCAGTCAGCTGCTCTTTCAGCCGTTCCGAATAGCCTTACGGTGCACGGAGCTCTATTTCAGCGAGCCCCTGTCGCGAGTGGCTGAATGGAGATATGGACACTCAATTGACATGCCCCTGGGCGCTTATTGGCGCGCGAGCTGTAACACTTATCGTGGATGGGATCGGAAAGAAAGCAGGCAAAAGGATTACAGTGGAATTTATGTGAGTGTATGTCTGTCTATACAGTGCTTCTACGTAGGCATACTGCAATTTGTATGGGGTAGTACAGTAGCAAGCAGGCTATAAGATGGATGCGTACGAAAAAAAAATGGGACATCGACAAAACTACAAACAATTATAATGATAGTTCGGTGAAGAACGATATCCTATACCATTTATGTTACACACAAAAGGGGGGAATTCTGGGATATATAACAGGTTACATGCGGTGAGAGCACGCTGTCGCGGAAAGGGGACTTGAATGTAGAAATGAGCAGGAAAAAGTACAAATGTGGAGAATGAAAGCAGCAACACAAGCAGTATGGACTGATCACTGAATGCCCATCAGAGTGAAATAATTACAGAGTCGAGAGCACCATTGTACCGGCGTCCACCTGGGACGATCAAATAGGAGGCGGACGATTTGATGAGAGGATGTGCGCGCTATATCCTCATCGGACTGCCGGCAGGGGGTAGACGTAATGGCTGTGAGTCTTCGACGCGGAGATTTTCCATACGTAGCGGGCTGGAAACGCCTTTCGTCCCCACGCGTCTTCTCCCAAGAAGCGTCGCGTTGTCCATGTCGAGTTCGAAATTCCTGTGACCCACTCTTCCTTTCGATCGGGCTGAAGCTCCGTGGGGTGTGGCAGTGGAGTTCTTGCCACGTCCTTGGTCTCGTAGGCCTGCCCTTCCTTCCATAACGTCCGTCTGCTGCTTTCTGTGAGGCTCGACCGCCGTCCTTGAAGAAGGCGCAGGTGCCTTCCCTTCTTGCCGCCTGTTGTGCTCTTTGTCACTCTCTATGTCGCTGTTGTAATCTTCTTCCTCTTCGTCGTCGTCCTCTTCGTTCAACCCCGTTAGATAGCCGCGTACGCCAGCGCCACCACGACCGTTGTATTTTCGCCGTCTCGCGCCTTCCTCTTCCATTCGATGCACGGCATATGTGACGTCGAAAGCTTCTTTGAGGACTGCGATTCCTGGACTGCGGCCATCATAGCCACGACCACCGCGAGCAGCAGACAGTAAGGGTGAGTCCAAAGGTTGTGTAGATAAAGGATCTTTGGTATTTCCGTATGCATAGGGTGTCGGAGGGGGAGGAGGTGCGGGTGCAGCGTTACACCAAGGGTGCGCTAAGAATTCATCGATGGTGTATCTTTGCGCTGGATCGACGCATAGAAGATGTGTGATCAAATCCTTCGCTGAAAAGTGCGCACGTCAATAATATGTGCAAGACGATGCGGACGACGCAACTTACCAGAACCACTGATGTCGTCCCACCATGGGCTCAGAAATGTGTAGTAACCTTTGGCGACCTTTTCCGTAAGAACGTTGATGCTTTCATCGTAGAACGGAGGGAACCCGCACAGAAGTGTGTACAAAACACATCCTAGTGCCCACATATCGACGCTCTTGCTGTACCGCTCGTCTTTGACTATTTCTGGCGCTGTGTAGCCGACGGTTCCACAAGGTGTCATCGTTTCCTCATTCCAAACTACTTTACTTAGTCCAAAGTCGGCGATCTTGACGCGACCTATGCCGCCGCCTCCAACGCCGGGAATAAATTCACCCTCGTCTTCCTTGTCTTCATCGTAAGGGCGTCGAATAGGGTTCTTGGAGGGTATGAGTTCGATGCGCTCGAAAAGGAGGTTTTCAGGTTTGATATCTCTATGGACAACGCCACGCTCCTCATGGAGATATCGAATGCCCAGTGCGACCTGGAGGATGACGTGCCTAGAGAGATTTTCACTGAAATAGGTGAGCTTGACGATTTGATGGAATAGCTCTCCGCCTCCCATCACTGTGATGACATCATCGATACGAGAATGACGACATTGGAAGATGGCCACCCACATTCCAATACAAGAAAGTAGTGTTCCTCTGATTCCGAAAACGAGAACAGTTTGACGATGGATGGGTGTGAAGTTCCGCGCATAATCTGGACCTCTGGAGTAATTCGTTAGGCAAAAACGCGCATTTACAGCACCGACACGTGCCTTTCAGGATATTTGCACGCTGATTAGACGAAATCAAGTCAGAATCGTGACTGCATGTATCACGAAGCAACAAGTAAAGGGCACCTCTGTAACGCGCGGCTTTTTCTTAAACTGAGGGTTCAAGTGTTTATCGCCTGCCTGAGAAGGAGAACGATGGCCGCGCGCAAGGGTGGAAAAAAAGGACGAAGACATCAGTGAGCTGACTGCTGCCAAGAAAAAGGAGTCCGATGAGCAGAAAAATTACTGCACATACCTGGGACGCATTGAGTTCTAGCTTTCGGACGACCTTGACTGTGATCCGAATGAGCAAAGAAGCAGGGGTTACGAAAGGGCTACTGACTGGCGAGGGGCTTTCCTGTACTATTTTCGACGGCTCGATAAACGTTGGAGAATGCTCCGCTTGAAAAGAGTTCAGTGCGGACCTCAAACAAAAAGGCAGAGTGAGACTGACTCTCCCATCTTGTCTGTGAGCTCATAGGCCTCGAGGCCCTTGTAGACGGGCATATTTGATTGCTGGCGACGCTCCTCTTTGACGATGAGTTCTGCGGCATGCTTGGCTTCTGGGGGCGTTGCAAGAGGGAGTGGGTTCTGTTGACGTAAGCCACGTGCAGAATCGGAGTCAGGGAGCGGTGTGGAGGCCTTGGGGACGTTGTTGTGGTTGCGGCCGTGGCGGATGAGATCTACGAGGGGTTGGAAGGGGGCTCTGTGCTGGTGGGGGACGGACATACTTTTGAACGCATCCACAAGTGCGGGGGCCATTGTATTTAAAATTGAAAGCCAAGCAGACGCCGTTGGCAAGTTATGCGTTCCACCGACCCCGATGACTTCATCTGACAAACAATCAATGACGACACAACTCCTCCTCCAATCCCTTCCCACGCTGTCCCCCCCTCACGTGTCCTCCTACCACCATGAGCGGCTTAGCAGACGAACTCCTCGCGGATCTCCAGGGCCTCTCGGGCGATGAAGAGGAGCAAGAGGAGGATACCCCTACTGCGGAAACGGTAGCTCCATCCAATGATCTGAAACGGAAAGTCGTTGGAGAGGATATCGATCTATCTGACGACGAGGACGACGAAGAGGACGCGGCAGATGGAGAAACCGCAAAAGGCGCCGATGGAAAGGCAATCGAGGTCGGCGGGCTCGTGCTGGAAGGCGGTGTTAAGCCAGCAGACGAACTCGACGCGGAGGATGTGCAGCGCATGGAACTTGGTGGCATCGAAGATGTCAGTAAAGTCGCCAAGCTGGAGGGAAGCAAGCGCATGAATGAGATTCTAAAGGTAAGCGCGTCGTCTAAGCACACATACCTTAATTACATCTCTCCATTTAGGACATCGAGAAATACCAGGCGAACCCAACTCCCAACGCGCAGATGGCGCTGCCGGCACATCTCAACCCAGAATACAACATCATTGTACAGGCCAACAACTTGTCCGTTGACGTTGACAACGAAATTCTAGTTGTACACAAGGTCAGCATACTTCCTCTAACCACATATTTCTCGGCTCAACTGCTGTCTAGTTCATTCGAGACCATTATCACCCCCGTTTCCCGGAGTTGGAACAGCTTGTCACTGATCCAGCCATGTACATTCGTTCCGTGCGCGCTCTCGCCAACTCAGAGGTTAGCATTTAGTTACCATACATGCGCCAATATTCACCTTTATCCAACAGGAACTGGCAAAAGTCAACCTTCAAGGTGTTCTCCCCCCCGCCATCATCATGAGCGTCGTCGTAACTTCTACAACGACCTCCGGAAAAACCCTTTCTGATGCTGAATGGACGGCCGTTCAACGTGCTTGTGACCTTGCCGATCGACTGGAAGAAGCTCGTAAAAAAGTGCGTTGATTGCGTTGCCTCATATATGCGTTTTTCTCATCTTCTGCTGTAGATTTTCATGTATGTCAGTTCTCGAATGAACGTACTTGCACCCAACCTATCTGCCATTGTTGGCACAACCACAGCCGCGAAATTGCTTGGAGTGGCTGGCGGACTTGCTGGCCTAGCAAAGATGCCGTCTTGTAATGCCCATGTACGCAGATTAAAGTCTCTCGTTAAAAATGACTCACTGAAAGCAAAACGTGCAGCTTCTCGGTGCTCAAAGAAAGATCACTGCTGGCTTCTCAACGGCAACACAAAAGCGCCACACGGGTTTCATATTTCAATCCGAGCTTGTATCGTCCACCCCACCTGAATATCAGCTCAAAGTGCAGCGTACAGTCGGCGCTAAATGTGTTTTGGCTGCGCGTATGGACCTGGAGCGTTCAAGACGAGACGGTCAGCTGTCAATTTTTATGTTTCCACCTTAATCTCAACAGCGGCAATATAGGCACTTACGGTGAAAGTCTCCGTGACAAGATTGAAAAGCACATCGACAGGCTAGCAGCACCTCCACCGTCAAAGGTTATCAAGGCACTACCCATTCCAGGCGATGGGCCCAAAAAGCGCCGCGGAGGTAAAAGGTGCGGGTCGTTTTTGGAAAACAGCATATATGTAGCAAATTACTCATACGTGATTATCAGAGCCCGGAAGGCGAAAGAGGCCTACGCGCAAACCGAGCTGCGCAAACTGCAGAACCGTATGGTGTTCGGTGAGGCGGAGGAGGAGGTCGGCGCCTTCGACCAGACCAAGGGATTAGGCATGATTGGAGTCAGCTCGGGCAAGGTCCGTGCGGGGTTGGGCGAGGCCAAGAGTCGAGGTGCGTACTGCGAAGGCGTGCGGCCTCGTTATTTCATTGAAACTTGTTTCATCTAGCGAAAATGTCGAAGGCGAACAAGCTACGCACGGCGGCTCTTACACGCTCAGCGCAGCAGTCTCAGGGCTCATCAAGCGCGGGTACGGCAACGTCCTTGAGCGTCACCCCTTCGCAAGGTTAGTCAAGCCCAAAACACCCCATCATCTAATATACTCACTATCTAATCCAGGCTTCGAGTTAACCAACCGCAACGTGCGACTGCAACAGGTGAAAGAGGCCAATCAGAAATGGTTTGCTGGCGGAACATTCTCATTTGTTGGGCAAAAGGGAGCTTAACTTTTTTTGTGCTGATGCTAATCGGTCGGGATTTGCGTGTACTGTGTATCAAGATTATATCAATATATCTAATTGGCTTTCATAGTTGCCTGTGACCAAAAATGAGGGCAAGAGGACTTTGTAGTGGTATGCATAAACGACTGTTGTACAGATGACATATAAAAAGATAACTATGTGAGAATGTGTATGTAGTAATAATTTTCAGTAAGGCAGGACAAGAAAGTATACCAAGTTATGTCTGGTGCTGGGTAGCAGACGGTGTCGTTGCTGCTGGTGTCTGTGAGACGTCGATGAAGTCGGTCTTTTGTGCCTGTGCTCGCTTAGAACGATAGTCGCGGATTGCCGAACGAATGGCATCTTCGGCCAGCACTAAAGAAAACTGTAAGACCGAAGACGAAAATATGTCGCGAAGACTTCGTGGACTCACTTGAGCAATGCAGCTTTACCGGGGGTAAGCATAGCTCTTTGGCAATCTCGGTGTTCTTGATTTTGCCCGCCTCGTCGAGAGACAGACCCATGACGCGCTCAGTCATATATGAGCTAGACGCGATGGCACTGCCGCAGCCAAAGGTCTTGAACTTGACGTCCGAGATGATACCGTTCTCGTCGACGCGAATTTGGAGTTTCATAACATCGCCGCAACTGTGGAAAAAGAAGGGTGCCGGTTAGCTCCGCATTATGACGACGGGCCAACAAGGCAACAGAAGTGGGAGTGGGGACCCCCAGACTATGTGGAAAGAACGGCTAACTCACGCTGGGGCGCCTACGAGGCCTGTGCCGACGTCGATGTCACCTTTGGGGAGGGAGCCCACCTATGATGTAGTTATCAGATAAAGGAGTCCCGTGTTGGTCCAGACTCAAAATGGGCCCCACATACGTTTCTAGGCCTCTCGTAGTGTGAAATGACCTTCTCATGGTAGCCACGGGCAGCAACAGGGCGCAAGAGCGCTCTGGAGACGGCCGGACGGGGTGCAGCGAGGATGGTCTTGCGTAGAGCGGAGTGGAACATGGCGGTGAGGTGAAAAGGAAAGTCGGCCGTGTGCTCCCATTAGTCCCCCTGGCTTTGTCAGAATTCATTCCAACCACTCACACGCCCACGAGATGCCTATTGGCTGACTCGCCCGCCAGCCAATCAGATGCCGTCGTTGGTCCGCGGGTCAGGGGCGGCAGCCAAACACGCGTCATCACTCCTCTGCACGAACGCATCTCCCTCTCCCATGTCGCGCACTGCAGACAGTCTGCCCTCCACCGCGAGGGCCATCGCGCTCCTTCTCTCCGCTGCCCCGTCCGTCCAGGACGTTCAGCCGGGCGTCATCCACCAGCTGCTCGAGTTTGCGCACCGCTACACGTCCCAGGTCCTCACCGACGCGAGCGTCTACGCCGAGCATGCAGGCCATGCCGGGAAGATCGATATGGACGACGTCACACTCGCCGTCCAAGCACGCGTGGGCTGGGAGTTTGGTGGCCGCGTGCCCAAGGAGGTGTGCCATCCGTTCATATGCGCGTATTTACGCGGATGCTCAATCCACGGAATCTGCAGTATATCCTCTCCCTCGCCGCGGACGTGAACGCAGTGCCGCTACCCGCTGTAGCAGAGGTATTTGGCGTCCGCCTGCCCCCGACCTCGGAGTGCCTCTCCTCCATCGACTTTGACCTCGTTCCGAACAAGCCACCGCCGGGCGTCAAGCAGTTCGACGAGGAGATCGAGGAAATTGAAGAATCGGAATCGGAGTCGGAGGAAGAGTACGAGGAGGACATCGAGATGGACCATCCTGCCGCCCGTCCGCACGCCAACGGCACGCCGTCGACAATGGCCTCGCAGGAGCCGCCCATACGTGAAGAGGCGCCGTTCCCTATAAGCGCGATAGCCACGCCCTCGGACATTGATATGATTGGCACTCCTGCTCACGGAATGCGCATGGAGGCAGAGGAGGGTAGCGATGGAGCTGACGACGATGAAGAGGGTCTCTTTGCAGGCGGCGACGACGAAGAGGAAGAGAGTGACGCCATGGAAGAGGTCTCGACCGCCTTGGTGGAGAATACTACCAACGGTGTGAAACGAAAATTGGTGGAAGAAGACGATTACGACTGATACCCGTCTCGCCATGGTTCGTCTTTCCATCATCTTACTACTAAGGACAATGTACTGTACTCATGTACCCTGTAAAGACCTCTAATGCCACGTATTTATTGCAAATCCAACCAAACTCTTCCATACATTAATGGTTTCCAAAATAATTTCTCGCTGAATACCTTCTTCCTGGATTTCCTTACGGCCTAGTGGAATTGCACAATTGCTTCTACGCTCCTGCTGGCCCAAGTACGTCACCTTCTCTTTCTTCAAAAATAACACCATGGGTCTCATGACACTTCCACAAGAACAACGTGGTGTCCACCGCTCCGTCGTACATTCCCCAAGAATTATTCAAGAGTGGAGTAACCTCGGAATTTTGGCCACGAATACTGTTCGAGGCGTACAAGCTATTAGGACTCTAATGCTTGACTGTAATATCTTCGGTCTCGCCTAGCCCTCTTCCAATTTTATTTTCCAGGATCCAAAATATGAAAGGCACCTTCTCGCTGGGATCTGAAGGCTCTTCATATATACCGCAACGATGGCAATTTAACAATCAACCTTGACTACTACTTATCCCGTATAGTTCTTTTCCTATGCTATTCTGGACCTCATTTCACGGCCCGCATAAAAATCAACCCGTGATTCAAGGACGATGTTACAGCATTACTTGTCCGCTCCACATCTCCCGGATTCCGTTTGCAAGGACGCCTATATGCACTCTACGACCTCAAAGAATTTGTAAGTGGCCCCGAAGAACGCATCGACAGACTTCTTTCCATGTGCCCGACGGGAAGAACACCCGGATTATGATCAACGTCTGTCATCCAGCGGACTGTAAACTAATTTTTTGGTGGTATAAAAAGTCCCTAAAGTCGTGTATACTGAGCTTCAGACGCGTTTTCAGTCACCATGAACCGTCAATTCAAAGCTTTTCTGGTCGCCTACTTTGTAGGTCGCGCCGCTGCCCTTGTTTATACCTTCCCGGCCTGCACGGTCGCCCCTCTCAAAGGAAATGCAGTGTGCGACATAACTAAGGATCCCATCACCCGCGCTCAGGCTATTATCAGCGAGTTCACAGTCGACGAGCTGATGGCGAACACCGTAAACTTGTCCCCAGGCGTGCCAAGATTGGGACTTCCTTCCTACCAGTGGTGGTCTGAAGCACTTGTAAGTTATTTTTATACTGTGGCTTTGCATGGGCGCTAAGTAGTATAATGTGTCTAGCACGGCGTCGCCAGTAGCCCAGGTGTTACCTTTGCGGCTCCAGGATCGAACTTCAGCTTCGCCACGTCGTTCCCTCAGCCTATCCTGATGAGCGCAGCCTTCGACGACCCCCTCATCAAAGAAGTGGCCACGATCATCAGTACTGAAGCTCGGGCATTTAACAATTTCGGCCGCGCAGGAATCGATTTCTTTACGCCGAATATCAACCCTTTCAAAGACCCGCGCTGGGGCCGTGGACAGGAAACACCTGGAGAAGATCCGTTCCACATCGCACAATATGTTTTCAACCTTATTCAAGGTCTACAGGGTGGCCTGGACCCAGAGCCGTACTACAAGGTCATTGCTGATTGCAAGCACTTTGCTGCGTATGATCTGGAGGACTGGAATGGCAACAACCGCATGTCCTTCAATGCCATCGTGACGACTCAAGATTTGAGCGAATACTACCTGCCGCCCTTCCAGAGCTGCGTGCGGGACGCCAAGGTCGCTTCCGTCATGTGCAGCTACAACTCGGTCAACGGCATCCCGTCGTGCGCGAATTCGTACCTGCTGCAGTCCATCCTGCGCGACTACTGGGGCTTTGACAACAAAGGGCGCTGGGTCACCTCGGATTGCGACGCTGTCGATAACATCTTCAGCACACATCACTACACGGCTACTTATCCCCAGGCTGTGGCGGACGCTCTGTTGGCCGGGACGGACGTCGATTGCGGAACTGCATATTCGCTCCACTTGCCCGACGCATTTAACCAATCTCTGATCACCAGGCCCGATCTCGAGCAGGCCTTGGTTAGGCAATACTCGTCTCTTGTCCGGTACGAGATATTATTATCCTCACCCATCGATAGTGACTGAATTATTCTTATATTTAAGACTTGGCTTCTTCGATCCCCCGAGTATTCAGCCTTATCGCCAGCTCGATTGGTCTAACGTCAACACCCCGAACGCCCAAGCTCTTGCTTATCAGGCTGCCGTCGAAGGCATCACTCTTCTCAAAAACGATGGCACGTTGCCCCTCAAAAAGTCGATCAAGAACATAGCCTTTGTCGGGCCTTGGGCCAATGCAACGACCCAGATGCAAGGAAACTATGAAGGCATCGCCCCCTTCCTTGTCAGTCCCGTTCAGGGTGCCATCAATGCAGGGTTCCAGGCGACCTTCACCGAGGGTACCAACATGACGGGCACGTCGACTGCTGGCTTTGCAGCTGCACTGGCGGCGGCCAGCGCTGCTGACGCTATTGTGTACGCGGGAGGTATTGACGAAACCGTCGAGAGCGAAGGAAACGACAGAATGGCGATCAGCTGGCCAGGGGTCCAACTCGAACTAGTCGCCCAGCTTTCAGCACTGAAGAAGCCTCTCGTGGTCGTGCAGTTCGGCGGCGGTCAGGTCGACGGAACAACGCTCAAAAATAACACACAGGTAGCGTCCATTTTTGCTGCTCACTCGGACCGTACACTGACCCTTATTTGGGACAGGTGAATGCAATCGTCTGGGCTGGCTACCCAGGCCAGAGCGGTGGCACTGCCCTGGCAGATATATTGACCGGAAAAGCCACCCCGGCTGGGCGCCTGACGACTACGCAGTACCCTGCGGACTACGTCAACGAGGTCCCCATGACCGATATGACTCTGCGGCCCAGCAGCACCAACCCCGGCCGCACCTACGTCTGGTTCACAGGAACTCCAGTGTTCGAATTCGGCCACGGCCTTCATTACACCAAATTTGCTCTATCATGGGCGAACTCACTTCCATCTGTATATGAGATCCCGAAAGTTTCTTTTGCACAGAACAAGCTTGTCGATCTCGAGGTCTTTGACACGTTCAACGTCGGAGTCCGGAACACCGGAAAGGTTACTTCGGACTACGTGGCTCTTCTCTTCCTCAGCGGTAACGGTGGGCCTGCGCCTCTACCGAACAAGCGCCTGGTCTCGTACACGCGCCTGCACCAAATTCCTGCCGGAAAGCAGTCGACGGCCGCTTTGAAGGTGACGCTGGGATCGGTTGCGCGTGCCGACACAAATGGCGATCTCTGGGTCTTCCCCGGAACATACCAAGTTACAGTCGACACTGGCGCAGAAATCTCGCTCACGCATCAATTCAAGCTGGTCGGTGAAGCCGTGCAAATTTCAAATTTCCCGCAGGATTCATCTTAGGGCATCCGTTCATTCATTCCATGAGCGCGTTCAGGGTCTTGTTCTCAAAAGTCATTCATATTTGCATGTGCCGTGGGGTAGTAATACACTTGGATTGATGGATGAGATATGTATGAGTTATTTCACAGGCGAATCATTCCACAAACGTTGGAAAACGGCGTTCAAGTCGTTACATGAAGCTGTATTAATTAATGAATTAACGGATGAAACACAAAGCGACGGAAATATGCACACTTCACTCTCGGGTCTCAATTTTCCTTGGGCGGCAAGAAAGGCAGCTCCGGAATCCGCCCACACTTGATACTGTACGAGCTTCAACTCGTCATCAAAGTCGAGCGTGTAGGTGAAGACTTCGTCCCATGACTGCCCCGTGTTAAGCCAGGTGAACGTTGCGACCCCTTTAACCGACACTTTCATCGTTTCAGAATCCACCAAATATTCAGAAAAAGAGATGTTTTTGTAGGATAGAAGAGATCCGATGAGCTCGAAATACTGCCGTATTCCAGATATTCCTGTGAACCGTTTGCCGAGGAAGGGGGCGAGGACGGGCAGCCCGTGCTCGATGGCTGAGACTTGATGCGTTGTTGAAAAGTACGCAAGCAGAATCTCCACATCTTGTTTCTCCGAGAAAGCGTTGCAAAAGGCCTGCGCAGACCGCAGGAGCTCGTCTCTGGGAGCCATTGTAGATCAATATAGTAACGAACGTGAATTGGCCAAAACGGAATACATCGATGTCGTCATACCCATCCATCACATTTGTAAACCATGACAGAGTCACTTTGCAATTTGTTAGTGCTCTGTGCATGCAGAGAAAACACTGCCTTGCACTGCATGCCATTACGAGATCTCTCGGACAGTCGGGCAGCACTCTTTGACTGATTGAGTTGTATAGCTCAGTCATTCGTACGGGCCATCGAAAAATGTTGCTAGGAGTAACTTGTGAAGCATTTGATTAAGTTCCCGGTATTGTCTATACTTCCTTAATTCTACGGACCATGAAACCTCCAAAATCTTTGAGCAGCAAAGCGCGCCTAGGAGCAAGACAGTCAAGAAGTACACACATCCTTTACACCAATAGGTAACCCCAGAACGACGTAGCCTCATGTAGACCACCCGTCCAGCGCATGTATTTCATGTACATGAAACGTCAAACTCCAAGCTGTATCCTTCAATCGATGATAGGCACTGCCGAAAAAGGGGGGAGGAATGTAAAAAGAGTGTATGAGGTCACTCACAGACGCGGAGTCATCGATACGTTCTCACCCGGCGTTGAAAAATAGACATGTAACGCTCTAGCTCAAGCGGTGACCAGAATATGCTCCTGCCTGGAAAAAACCGGCCTCGCCAAAGAAAACCTGGCTTTGTGCTGTAGTCTGGTAGAGAAATGACGAGTAGGGAGGGAGTTTGAAACGCCATGTAAATCCGAAAGTCACCCCCAAGTACAGTGGTCCGCGAAATACCATAGCTCGATTGTCGTGATTCGCCAGATGAACGGTTCCTATACAGAAAAAGAACATGATATTTTGCGTTTCTTTGACCGAAGAATCCTCAGATCAAGTCCTGTATTCGTGTCATATGCCATTGTGACCATACGTCCTTTCGTATCGAATCTGCCAATAAGAACACCGATGGCGCTGCCTGTTAGGTTTCTGATGCTCCTGGATAGCAATGAGTAGCGCAGAAATTGGGAGTCCTATCGTCATCAAGGTTGGCTGTCACTAGAAGCAAGAGCCCAAGTGCGAAATCGATCGGTGCGGCGGCGGTGCCCCGCTTCATCAATCGACATCGATTTATGTGTAGAGCGTTGATAAGAATAGGAAGAGTCACATGGAATCTGTGAATAATTAGGAACTTCAAAGGCGCTGCTTACTTTTGAGAACAGTCCAGCAATGTTTGAGGTTGAGTGCAAGTCGAGTGCACAGCCAAATCCGCGCGACACGCTTGACTCTACGCCGTGATCCCGGCCGCCTCCGGCCGTAGATGGCACACGCCTGTTCAACTCGCACCAGTGAGTGACCTTCACACCTTCAACGCCACCATTCAGCCATGGTTTTCCGATTTTCCGATAGACTGCTGCGGTGTCTTACACAACCCTTGCCCTTTGTGGTGCTTAGTCTGGCAGTACTCCTCCGTTGCTTTTCCGATGACTGGCTCGTGCTGTGCTGGTGCTATCGTTTGACATGCACTGCAAGTTAACTGGGACTGTACACAACTAGGATTTATTGGCACATGTCCTCCTCGCGGCAGCTCTGGTTCGTCGGACTGCACAAAAACTAGGCTTTAATCTCCGGCTTTACCCTACAAAAAGTGGTCAAAAATGCAAACAAGCCTCAGTGGACGAATTTTGTTCGACAATTCACCGTTATTATTCGCACCGAATCTTATGGTTATAGCGACAACCATTCGTACACCTTACTAATAATACATACAGATCGTTAATGTGACATATCTGGAAACCTCGGGCGAGCTCATTACTGAACTCTCCACTAAGCACCAGGGAGTCTAGGTACGATCTATAGATTTGCTGCCTCTTACCAACCATTTGCGAGGCCAGAACCCGTTTTCGGATGGACTGCTGATACATATGCGGCTGCGGATCTCCTCAGGCCTAACTTCTATAGCCAATACGTTGAAAGTTCGCATCAACACTGCATGTACGTTCCCTTCTTTCACTTCGAATTGCCCATGAGGCCTGAAACTTCAAAAATAACTATGTCAGACGAAACCTCGTTGCAAGGGGTCTGCTGCGTATAAAGCGGCCTTCCTTCCCTCTGCGTTGTCAACCTTTCCTGTTTTCTACCGTCATCAACTCTACAATGGCCTACAGCTCTGGTTACGACGCTTACGCCGATCCCTACACCTCTCGTTCCCTCTCCCGGTCTGTCTCTCGCCGGCAGTCTATGGGATATCCTAGCACGCCATACCCTCACCAGATGTACCCGGACGGTATGACTGGGAGCGACGTAAGTTCCGAATAATATTGCATAGCACTGCCAGGTTTTAACATTACCCTAGTACCAAGCCCCTTACCAGATTTATGGACCTCCTAGCAGCGCTGTTGTACCTATGAGCCACCGGCTAGCCAGCCAAGGTATGAGCGGATCATTAAAATAGCACGTTGTCGACAGCACTGATCAGCCACTATTAGCCGGCTATGATTATGAGGAACCCTATTACGACGGCGGACGCCAGATGTCGTCGATGTCGCACGGTGGATATTCAAGCTCGGTAGGCGCTCCAAGAAGCCGCCGACACTCTACGGTCTCCTTTGCCGCGCCACCTGCCATCGACCCATACCGCAGCCCAAGTGCTATTCAGCTCAAATTCAAGAGAAAGGGTTCTTTCACTTCAGGCATCGGACTCGACGAAGCTCAGCAACGAATCCGGCTCTCAGGACGAGACTCATACACGTTCCATGACTTGCATGCAGATGGCCGTGGACGGATTTATTTAAAAGTCAAGGTGCGTATTCCTCGACTTTGTTTACAATAGGCATGCACTAACATCCTGCTTTTGCTTAGTGGGCAGGGTATTCGTCGCTCACTTATGAAATCCCCCTGGATGGCTACGACTCGCGCATCAATTTGGAGACTCTTGCTAGACGAGTGTCGAGAGCTTGCGTTCACTATCTCCAGGTATGTTCCTTAACAAGGAATTCTTATGTCACCGTCTAATTCCTGTCTAGGCCAATGTCATCCCTATCGTCTGGGATCGTGTTATTCTGCATCATCTGGAAGAAATTTCGTACGGTGTTTGGCAACCTATGCTTTCCACTCGATAAATGCAGCGGATTTTGAGCGTGCTACGCATGTGTATCTATGACATTATGAAGTCGGCTTATCTTACAAGCCCTCCTTCGCCTGGCATATGATCAGACCACCCTATGCGACACTTTCCGCTTCGGTGTCTTTGGCCAAGTCCAAGGACCGCACCCATGCTTCGAATTGCAGTAGTATTTCTTTCGTTCTTCGGGTTCTCTTTCTCATTTCATTGCTTCTGCCTCGCATTGCGCTTTGAGAGACTACATGAGGGCTGGCACGGCGATGTTGTAGTGCACGACACGTATCTCCTCGTTTCTACGCAGAATTTTCGTCACACCTTAACTTACTTTATTTGTATATTTTTCGTAGTATAGTGTTGTTCGTGACCCAAGTCTGGTGTACATTCATATCACAGTTGCAACACACGACAGATATACTGGATTTCATAGCGCTATGTTTTTACATACAAACACATCCTCGCTTATTCATTACTGGGGAACCTTGATACCGAGTTGTGTCAAAGGTCTTTCCAAGTTCCTCGCTACCCAAGCCTAGCAGACTGTCAGACGTGCTTCGAGCCGCGATTGTATACAACACTGACCTTGACCGCGGGCCACTCATCGAGTTCTTCAATTCCGGCAAATTTGTGGACTCTGACCCTGCATAGTTGTAAATCAGTATATCTGTATTCACCTGCCAACGAATGGATCCATACCAAGGGAATGTTTTGATATCAGCGAGACTGTATTTTCCTCTGCCAGCACCTGCAAGCCAGTCGCGATCTTTGAGACGGATTTCGAGCACACTATAGAGGCGCTTGGTTTCTTCCAGGTAGCCTATTTATTTGCATGTCACTAAATTGTTGAAGGATGAGCGCAACCATATGCTTACGCGTCTTAGCGTAGGGAATGTCCTCCTTGGCGGCATTTCGGAAGTGGCCAGCTGCACAAATGCAATTCATCGGCGTCGACGCGTAATTTCAATGGAATGTGTATATACCTTGGCCTTGCATGGGACCTACACCACCGTGCTTGAAAATTGGTTATATCGCGTCAGACAATGTGCACGAGTATTGGCCCTCATACTCACTGCAAAAAATATCCACTGGAGCATTTCGCTGTAAGAGTCTGGCTCTTTGTCGGCATCGAACCAGAACGTATGGTTTTTGTCATAGTGCTGAGCAAGGTAGAGCAAGATTGCGGCAGTTTCAAAAACTGAGAAATCGTTGCGGGTATGGTCGACAATGGTTGGAATTCTTCCATTTGGGTTCAGCTTGATGAACCATGGTTCCTGCAACCCATGCGGCGTCAGCATTAATTCCACAGATCGTTGTTAATTAATATACCTTCTGCTGGTTGATGGACATGTTGATCTTGACGGCGCTTCAACCGAAATATCAGGGATATATTCTCTTTGTACATCACGAAGATTGACGTACTCATAGTCGACCGCAGGGTAAGCTGCCTTCAGTTCTTCAAGAAGAATCGATACTTGGTGACCGTTTGGAGTACCGGCAGTGTACAGAGTTATAGGTTTGGTGGTGGTAGACATGATATTGTGCTGTTGCTGCCACCGAACATCTGGAACACTTCCTTTATACGTGAGGCTCAAACATCTGGGAACCAAGCCTGTCTGACGAGTATGGCGGGTGACGCCATACCGTCGAAGGATCAATAAGCACATGGATGAGTAATCTGACAACGTTACAGAACCATCCAGAGCTTAAGTGCGCGGAAGTACTCCGTAACTGGCCGTTGATACATATCTCGAAATCTATGCGCGATAAGATCGAAAGACTGGACACCCGACAGAAAATGAGCAGAATTCGGGAGGTTACCGGTCTACTTTGAGTCCATAGTAAGCAGAAATGCAAATCTCGCTGACTGATGAAAGAGTCTCGCTAGAATCTTCGGTTAGTCTAATAGCATAGACGGAGAGAAATGTAGAGTTATTCGACGTTGCCTTGCATGGGAACGCCGTTTCATCAACATTGTTTTGAATACAAGAGTCGAGATGACGGAGCAGTGCAAGCCGTGGGATAGATGGCGAGCCGCCATGCGCCGGGGTGCTCCAAGAATTTGTCGTCCAACAGGCTCGCGCGTAATTGTGGCACTCATGCCTCCTCCGATATTACAGACTCTCCTCAGAACAACTCCTTCAATAGCTCCTGTAGTCCACCGAGGCATTCTCTCCATCAATGGTAGTCAGTCAACTGAATTCCTGAATGGCCTTCTCGCCTCGTCCGTCCGGAACCCGCTGCAGAGTCAGTTCTCAGCAATACTTCATCCTCAGGCACGCACTCTCGTCTGCTTGTCGCCCAAGCCAAGTTGAACGTTGCCCTTTGGTATAGGGCAGAGTCATGTACGACGTATTTCTATACGCAACAAGCGAGGGGTATCTTCTGGAATATGATGCACGCACCTCCGAGGCGCCTCCGCTGTTGGCCTATATGAAGCGTCATGTCCTTCGGTCGAAAGTGAAGATTCGAAGCGTGACTGACGAGTTCGACGTCTGGTCTGTATGGGGCTCCGAGGCGGATCGAAACTGGGAAACTAAGAGGCACTGGCTCTGGGCACAAAGTGGTGCTGTGGAACCCGTCTGGACAGGATCAAGCAACTGGCCATGGGGTTCGCAAAGCCATGTTATCCACGACAGGAGAGCAGTGGGCATGGGTCGTCGGCTACTTGTCAGGAAGGGCGATACGCGTGTGTCAAATCATCTTAGCTCATTCTTACTACCCTTTAAATCGACCTCTGTACACGACAGCTCAAGAAGCAACAAGTCATGACATCCTACCCTCAGAAGAATATTTGCTCCACCGAATACTACATGGTGTTCCCGAAGGATCACCGGATATCTCACCAATGCACGCGTTTCCAATGGACTCTAACCTAGATGTCATGGGTGCTCGTAAGTGTATAACGAAACCTTACAAATATACCAGAATTAATCGAGCTGTGTTTAGTGGACTTCAGAAAAGGCTGTTATGTTGGTCAGGAATTGACGGTCCGCACATACCACACAGGCGTCATTCGAAAGCGAATATTTCCTGTTCTAATTCAAAACCCAAATACCATGTTTGTCTCATCGTCCACCTTGAAAAGCCGGTCTCATTTATTGCATTTAGGTCACCGGAGTTTTCATCTGCGGCGTTCGGCGGACACAGCGATATCAAGGCCGTCAGTGCAAATCCTGACAGGCAAGGACCAAGGCAAAGAGGGACAGGCAAGTTGCTTAGTTCACATGGCGGTGTAGGGCTTGCACTTTTGCGTCTCGAACATGTAGCTGCCGTGGAAAGGGGAGATCTTCAGCTCGAATTTGAGGTTGCGGATGGCGATAAAACGTACAAGTGGTCTGTTTCTCCGTGGTGGCCACACTGGTGGCCGCGGGATATTCCACCTGCTTCTGAGACCACCAACTAGCTGCTGTGATAATGGGCAAATGAAAACACTTCCCCCCCTACATATACATTATTTGTACCAACACATGGTCGCTTTTATTTTGACCAAACTAGATAAGATGGCAATTACATACAATTGCAGATAAGGGAAGGATCTCTATTTTTTCTGCACTGTGATTGGGGTTTAAACGTTTACTGCTCGGCTTCTGGTCCGTTGATAATGACTTTGATGACACCTTTTCCGTCGTCACTCTTTCCATTACGGGTAGCTTTGAATGCGGTAATGGCATCTTCGAAGTTGAATCTACAGGTAGTCGAATTTGAGATGCAATCAGAATTGCTGATGAAAGAATCGTACCGGTGAGTGACAAGCGGCTTGAGATCAATTTTCCCATTGGCTACCAAAGAAATGGCGAGAGGATAATCGCCAGGCTGCAAAAGATAAGTCGGGCAGAAAGCGTAGAGCCTAAGGGTGGAACGTACGCCGTATCTGAACGATCCCTTATAATTTAGCTCCTTCGTCATGAGGAGGCCGAGATTAAGGGTAACGTTAGGGTTCCCCATACCAACCTAGGTAGAAGGTAAATAACGAGAAATCGCAAGGCAAGAAAGCGTACCTGGACAAAAGTTCCCCCGGCTTTGACGATGTAAAATCCAGTTTGAATAGAAACTTCCGCGCCGCTGGCATCGATGACAAGGTCTATGGAGGAGCTGCCTCTATCAGCGATTCCCAGAACTTTCTTCATGTTTTCTGCATTCCTCCGGCTATAATCGATTTTGCTTTCGCCTTCTTCAGGCTTGATGGGCAAATAAGTCTCTGTTGCCGCATAGCTCTTCGCGAACTCGAGTCGTGCAGGAACAATGTCAATAGCCACGATGCGAGATGCACCGATAGCCTTTGCAACGGCCATACACAGCAGCCCCACTGGGCCGCAACCGAAAACGGCAATGGTTTGACTGGCGCGTAGACCTCCTAAATTGGAAACGGAATGGACACCGACTGCAAGGGGCTCCATCTGATGACTAGATTCAATTATTGAACGTGGTATAAACGAGAAATTCCTACCATGGCACCATCTTCGAGGGAAACGTTCTCCGGAAGAGGATAGGCTAAATCAGCCGGTAGGCGATAATAGCGACCCAATGTCCCATCGTACGGGGGAGTCGCTGCAAAAACGATATCAGGGCAGAGCTAAATATACATGTAATACTCGCGTTCAGCTTCGAATACCCAGAGAATGACATCCGCGTTACCTCGTAGCGTCCAGCCTTGCAGGATTCACAGACGCCTAGAGTTTATCTATCAGATAACTTGGAACAAGCGATAGCCTAGCATACTGACGGCAAGTCGCGCCGGGTTCCATGGCCACTCTGTCGCCGACTGTGAGATGCTTGACATTAGAGCCGACTGAAGTCATGCGCTCAATATCCAGTTATTTGGCGTAGATCGGCGGCTTTTACCTTTCGCAACCAAGCCAGAGGACTCGTGTCCTAGCACCTGCGAAAGTAATGATTTAGTTCTGATCCTAATGCCCTACGGGATCTTACGCACCATCGGCGCCTCAACAACGAAGTCTCCAATGCGGCCATGAACGAGATAATGAACCTTGAAGAGCAGTATCAGTAACCGAAGAATCTGTTGGAGATGAGTACATACATCTGAGCCGCAGATGCCTGATCAGGACGAATCGCTTTAGTTCAACGATTAGAGAGAATTCAAAGATGAGTACTGACCAGTCTTCTTGACAGATACTAAAACCTCGTTCTCCTTGACTGAACACACATAAATTTATTAGCCAGCCTATCCACCAGTCGCCAGATCCTCACCTTCAGGAATAGGCCGTTGTTCGTAGGCGACGTCCTCGATTCCGCGCAGAACGAAGGAGGGGTTATCGGACATTTGATGGGAATGGACTGTGGGGGGGATATCTTCAAACGATGTGATACCATCGCGTACTTATGCTATTTGAGCGCCTGACGAGAGAATCGTCGTCGACGCGGTCCGGAGCTCTGGGGATAGTTCGGACTAACAGCGGCAAATATAAATATCTGATGCATGATTTCATTTTGAAATTTAGAAAGCTCCTATCTCCCTTCACCTCGGAACTCTTATAACCGTCATCGGTGCCACGACCAGCCCAACTGCTCGGCTTGCAAATACCCATGGTCTATGAAACCTCCTATGTTTCTGTCCTGGCCTGGTCAGGAAACGTCTTTATAGGGCTTGTTCACATACTACGCCCGTTTTCCGTCTTTCAAATTTTCCATACATACACTCTTCATAGCACAACTTTTCAACTCTCACCAATCACGTTTCAACTGGCTTGAAACCTGTATTCATTCATTCAACCTTTACAATTCAACCAAACTTTCAAACGCTACTCTCGCTGTCATCATGGGTCGTATCGCTGCAACAGAACTTATGCCTGACTTCGCTGGCCGTATTGTCGACAACGGGCGCTACCATCTCACAACCAAACTAGGTGCTGGCGCTTACGGAAAGGTGTACACTGCTTTGGATACTACTAGCTCTCCTGGGAAGTCGAAATTCTACGCCATTAAATGTCTCAACAAACCGAAGCGAGGCTCCCATACCGATTTGCTCCAGAAACGCGAGTTCGCTCTACATAAACTGGTCTCTGGGCATCCTAACATTGTGTCCTTCCACGACACGTTCAACGATGGCCTCTTTGTCTATGTCGTCTTGGACCTCTGCCCGGGCGGGGATCTATTCGCCGCTATTACAGAAAAGCGCTTGTTTCACAATAATGGTCGTCTCATCAAATCTGCTTTCATCCAGCTCATCGATGCCGTCCAACATTGCCATGATTTGGGAGTCTTTCATCGTGATATCAAGCCCGAAAATGTTCTCTGTTCTGACGATGGCACCGATATACGCCTGGCGGATTTTGGACTGTCGATTCAGAGTCCCGTAAGTCATGACTTCGGTTGTGGTAGTTCATATTACATGAGCCCTGGTGCGTCGCATAATTTCTCCTAGTGGAGAGGGGTATTCATCATTATACAGAATGCATCGGCCGGGCCATCAAGACTGACAGTTACTCTACTCGTCACAACGATGTTTGGGCTCTGGGTGTAATCCTTACAAACATGATTACAGGACGAAATCCTTGGAGATATGCAATATCGGAAGACGACTGCTTTGCGGCGTATACGCATGACGTTGATTTTCTTAAGAAGGTTCTCCCTATCTCATCCGGGGTCAACGATATCTTGAAGAAAGTCTTTACTGTCAACCCTCTGCGTCGCATCTCTCTCCCTGCTCTTCGTTCTCGGATTCTCGAGTTGAATGCATTCTTCATGGATGATCACGACCTTTCCAAGAGCAAAAAGGCCGTCATCCCTGTTACTCCTGTCGACGATATAATCGAGGTTCCGGTCGAACATACGCCCGAACAAAAAAACAACGCCGACACAGATATCGTTCTTGTCCCTTCCCAAACTTCGCCCTTCGAGTATACCTTGTCGGACGAAGAGTACCTCTTCGCTAGTCCTGTCATCGAAAATCCGGAACTCCTACGCCAGCCTCATGCTGACCTCCTAAGCGCAAAGAACATACGCGATTATACGATCGGAGGTAAAAAGTCGACGCATTCTCTCCGTGCGCCGTACTCGCCCCCGTCGTCAGCCTCGTCTGGTCCTGCCAGCAAGGGCCCTATCACACCTGCGACGTATGCAGTTGAGCCCGACATAAGCGTTCCCGACATTCCTGAGGAAGAAGGACTTGGCGCTCCGGCCGATGTGGCTGCTGCTTTCGCCGTCAGGGCGAAAGCGCCTATGGTCAGCCTGAAGTCCAAAAAGCCTAAATCACACATTTTTCGTACTGCCCTTCAGCGTCTTAAGGGTCTGTCTGGATCGACCAGCTCGTGAAGGCAGTGAGAGCTCCGCGTTTTTCTTTTTTTTTCTCTCTCGCCTCCTGCAACATCATTTTATGGAGATCGCTGAGCGCTCCATCCACACTCCTTTACCCCAGTTTCTACTCTCAGCCTCCATCACCCATCAAACATCCGAAAGGTTCGTCGGCCGTCTCCTTAATTCAAACCTTTCATACTTCCCGCTTATCTCAATGCACAGGCAGCTGCAATTATAGGGGTACTGATCACACCGCACTACTGTTTGCATTGCCGACGGATCAGCTTACCCAGGGCCCAATACTTTTACCTTGGTGACAAAACTCATTCAAATCATCTTAAAACCCGCGACACACATACACACGTTATCTACGTGCAATACTTACATATTAAAATACCTACGCGATGAAAAAAAAAGTTTTTAGAAGAGCTAGTATTCACGATTTTCATCGGACTGATTTGCGCAACTCGGTATGTTTAGATATGGGTGTAAGAAGGTAGTCGGAGCACTCCACGGAGATCGGAATGTGAGTGCAGAGCCGAACCCGGTTCGCAGGGAGGGTGCGAAGAGGTGTGAAGAGTCCTAGGATATCAGGCCATTTCGGAAAAGAAAAGAGGCGCATGTAGTAGCGCCATTGTTGCAAATCGTGATCGATGTATCGATTACCGGGGTAGAACTAGCACGTGCAATCTCATCATATAAGAGCGCGATCCCTCAAAAATTATTCCCTCCACCTCCCATTCCTCCCCACATCCTATCTCCCCGCATATCGACCATGGTTTTGTCAAGTGTTCTCGGTTTCCCTCGCATTGGTATGTTTTTATCACTCCTCATCAAACTAGGTTCCTTATCGCGTTCCCAACTCCCTCAGGTGCCAACCGTGAGGTCAAGAAGGCCGTCGAGGCTTACTGGGCTGGAAAAATCTCCGCAGACGATCTCACCAAAGCTGCAGCTGAGGTTAAGAAGACTAGCTGGACGAGCGTCAAGGCTCAGGGCGTTGATTTCGTCCCCAGGTTAGCCATTTGATCAAATCCGATAAACCCGCAAGATCGCTGATCCTGTCATAGCGGCGAATTCTCTCTCTACGATCACGTCCTTGATCACTCTGCTGCATTCAACGTCATCCCCAAGCGCTATGTTGGTCTCGGATTGTCGCCCCTCGATGTTTACTTCGCCATGGGCCGTGGCCGTCAGGCTGATGGCGTCGATGTCCCTGCCTCTGAGATGAAGAAATGGTATGAGACACGTCTCAATAAATTTGACTAAACTAACCCGCTTTTTTCAGGTTCGACTCGAACTACCACTTTGTCGTCCCCGAGTTCTCTGATGAGACTGATTTCAAGTTGAACTTCAACAAGGCTGTTGAGGAATACAAAGAGGCCCTCGCCGCCGGTGTCTCTACTCGCCCAGTCGTACTGGGACCTATCTCTTTCCTTGTTCTCGGAAAGGCCAGCAAGGATGCCAAGCCCGGGTTCCAGCCCATCAGCCTGCTCCCCAAGCTTATCCCCGTCTACGAGACTCTCTTCGCTGACCTGAAGGCTGCCGGCGCCGAGTGGGTTCAAGTCGATGAGCCCGTCCTCGTCCTTGACAAAGCTGAGACTCTCGAGTCGCAGTACATCACTGCCTACACCGCCCTGGCCAAGGTTGCGCCCAAAATCCTCCTTACCACCTACTTCTCTCGTCTTGGCTCCAACTTGAGCTTCATCGCCAAGCTCCCCGTTGCTGGCCTCCACATTGATCTCGACCGTGCTCCCGAGCAGCTCAATGACGTCATTGCCGCCATCAAGCCCACCAACATTGTCCTCTCTCTTGGTGTCGTTTCTGGTCGTAACATCTGGAAGACCGACTTCGCCGTCGCCATTAAGAGCGGACAAAAAGCCATCGATGCTCTTGGCCAAGACCGCGTCATTATCGCTACCTCGTCATCCCTTCTCCATACTCCTGTCACCCTTGCTTCCGAGAAGAAACTGACCGCCGAGCAACTCGACTGGTTCTCTTTCGCCACTGAGAAGGCCGGTGAAGTCGCCACCATCGCTGCTGTCCTGTCCGGCTCGCAAGACGCCACTGTCGCCGCCGCCCTCGAGGCCAACAAGGTCTCCATCGCCAAGCGCCGTGCCTTCGAGAGCAACTCCGATGATAGCGTTCGCAAGCGCGTTGCCGCCATCACCCCCGACCAACTTGAGCGTAAGAGCCCCTTCACCGTCCGCAAAGAGATCCAGGCCAAGCACCTCAACCTTCCCAAGTTCCCTACCACCACCATCGGTTCTTTCCCCGTACGCTCTGACTTTGTCATGTTTCCATTTTCTTACTGATACTCTACACAGCAAACCAAAGAGATTCGTCAAGCTCGTGCTAAGCTTGGAAAGAGCGAAATCACCGAGGAGCAGTACGAGGAGTTTATCAAGAAGGAGGTTGAGACCGTTGTCCGCTTCCAGGAGAAGATCGGCTTGGACCTTTTGGTTCACGGAGAGCCCGAGCGTAACGACATGGTTCAATACTTCGGAGAGCAGCTCCAAGGCTTTGTTTTCACCCAGAATGCATGGGTTCAGAGCTATGGCTCCCGCTACGTCCGCCCCCCTATCATTGTCTCTGATGTCAGCCGCCCGCACCCCATGACCGTCAAGTGGAGTTCATACGCTCAAAGCTTGACCACCAAGCCTATGAAGGGTATGCTTACGGGACCTGTCACCATCCTCAACTGGTCTTTCCCCCGTGCCGATGTCTCTAGGGAGTTGCAATCCAAGCAACTTGCTCTAGCCCTCCGCGATGAGGTCGTTGATCTTGAGAAGGCTGGAATCAGCGCCATCCAGGTCGACGAGCCTGCTATTCGTGAAGGAGTGCGTGTTTCTTTTCAGTGAATATAATTGACTGTTACTAATTACTCTCTTTAGTTGCCCCTTCGCCGCTCTGACTGGGACGCCTACCTCAAGTGGGCTGTTGACTCCTTCAAACTTTCCACAGCCGGTGTCACCGATCAGCTCCAAACTCACTCGCATTTCTGCTACTCCGACTTTGACGACATCTTCCCATCCATCCAGCGTCTCGATGCTGATGTCATCTCCATCGAGGCATCCAAGAGTGACATGAAGCTTCTCGAGACCTTCAAGCAATACGGATACTCCAACCAGATCGGCCCTGGTGTCTACGACATCCACTCTCCCCGTGTTCCTGGATCCCAGGAGATCAAGGATCGTCTGAAGTCGATGCTTGACATCCTTCCCGACTCCCTCCTCTTCGTTAACCCCGTTCGTACATTATTAATATATTGTCCAGATTGAAGCTAAACATTTGTATATAGGATTGTGGTCTCAAGACCCGCGGCTGGAAGGAGACTGAGGCCTCGCTCGTCAACCTTGTTGATGGCGCCAAGTGGGCTCGCGAGAACTACGCCTAATTGATCTCTATCTTCCGCTTCAACAGCGTTCGCGATCTGGTTAAATTATGGCGCCTGATATCTCAGTCATGCTGCCTTGACCGTTCCGTGCTTGTGGCGATATTATTCAATTGACGGCCGTGGTCGTTACCCAAAAAGAAGGGGTAGGATGCTGCGTTATGGCCCGCGAAGTGCTTCATTGGGAGGCAGGGATCCTTTGCGTGTTTTGTATCTGTAGCATTCGGATTTCAACAATCCTCATCATCATCATCTGTATCACGATTACATACTGTTTGCGCGATTGTCGTGCGCTTCTTAATTCAAAGTGGATTTTGGAGCATCATTCACATATATTGTGTCTTCTCATGTTAAAAGCTACGATGATTTTCGTTCTCACGTTTGGGTTCTAATATTGACACGACCATGACCACCGAGGAATACGATACAGAGGCGCTGCGAGTAAGTCCTATTGTGTGTTCCAGGGCTAAAAAAAATTAACCATTGATAACGCACAGGCTATACCCAAAATTATCTCTCTCGAGGACCATGAGAAGCTTCTACATCTGAATGCCCTGGAACCAGTATCGTCAATTCTATTCTACGAGGAGTTAATGGATCGGTATCCCAGAGAGTCGCACCCGTTCTTCTTAGTAAGAAAAGCAAGCCTTCTGGTGTCGCTGGGAGGAGGTGCAGTTGCTGTCAATCTGTACATGTTGGTAAGTGACATTTAGCCACGCTCTGTGGCATTGGATGAACCGATACCAATCAAACTAGGCTCAGGATATCCTGTCCGACTTGGGGATCATCGACCAAAGACTAGATAGTACTCTGGAACAGCTGTCTGCCCAGGTATCGGATGAAGCCAACGAAACCCTGAAGAAGTCGAAAGAATGTAAACGCATCCCGTTCAAATCATGATCTCTCGTGTGCCCTAAAATCTCCGTCATCTGCTAGCGTTTCGCTACTATCAGCATTGGAGGCCGACCAAACAGCACGTCTTCCCTACCTACTTACCACAGCTTCCCTTTGGAGCGCAGGACCTGAAAGCCTGTTGGCAGGCGTTGACACAGGAAGGGTCTCTTTTCTTCGAGGCTTATCTGACCAAAGTCGCCATCGAAACTAACCATGTGGAGGGTATTTTCCTGCTCGAGGACAAGGTATGTCTTCCATCTACAGGCTGCATGCTTCTGAAGACTATCTGCTACTCAGTCAACGCACGATCTAATACGGCGTGGTATCTCCGAAGGAGAGGTGACATGCCTTCCGCAGAGCGCAATATCGGACCCAGGTCAGATTAGGAGTACTTTGCACGATACACTAGCGGTATGTTTTTTTATACTTCGACAGCGCGCGTGGTCGCCCTGACCTCTAGCATTGTAACCCTACAAATCAGGCATACCAGATGCTTACACCTATGCTTTCTAACTCTACGGTCCTCGACAAGCCCATCGTCTGCAGCATCCATGAAACTCTCATGAAATCATGTCGATTTACAGACAATCAATACATTGCCGCTGGAAGCACGCGCACGCTGACAAAAAAGACAGTAGCCATGTCTTCTGGAACGTACTCAATACAGACGTGCCCCTTCCCGGAGGTGGATGCAGAACTTGAGTACATCTGCAGAATGGCGAAGGTAAGAGCAGCTAGTTTACTGTTGTAAAAATTTCTTGATGCCCTCTAGCAATGGATAAAGAATTGGAGGAACCCGTTTGCGTCTGCTTGCTGGACACATCAAATACTTGTCAGCTGCTATCCTTTCGATGTATGTGCTTCCCCGCTTCGTTTGGGCGCTGAACAGAGGTTGGGTTAACCGTCTTTCAGGATGGAAATGGTCGATTGGCGCGTATCATCGCGTCTATTCCGCTCATGCAGCATGGGTTTCCCCCTTTCTCCGTCACATTCAATCAGCGTTCGGACTATTACTCTGGAATCAGGCAGGTCAGTGAACAACTCACCTTCGTTTATATTAATTATTACCGTTTTAACTCGATTATTTTTTCAACCATTTCTCAGGGTCATGAAGGAGACTACTCTGCATTGGTAGAATGCATCGTATATGGCATGAGGGAGACGCTCGAAGTGATTCGATCGTCTTTATAGATCAGATTGAAGAATATCATCTCACACATAATTCTTGGTATCTATAAGTTACAGGTGTAATATGGACTATCTGATAGCGCGTCGTGTTGTACTGTTTAATTATGCAATTTGAACCTTCGTTGGAAGCAGTAGATACAGCACAGTCAAATAATTGATTTACGCGTAGAAAAGTACACATCCAAAGATTCTAGTAGCAATGCAATATAGATACAAGAAATATGTATTTATAAATAAATACGTGTCCGGGCAATAAATAAGGGTCCAATGGAAATACAGTGTCCGAAGCTCTATCTTCAATCTAATCCAGCCAAGAGGCCGAAGGAAGGAGGTGTAAAAGCACCCACTACCACTTTTGTTGCCCCGAAGGGCTGTCTGAGCTGTAGATTGCACAACAGCAAAGGTGTTCCTGGTAAACGCCGAATGACTGTGGTGGGGACATTCGCGAGAATCCATACAGCTGAAAGGAAGCATAAAGGGCGCGACTCCATCCATGTGGACAAAGTCGGCGCTGGGGAAAGCCTGAGGAGATGCGGTCACCCTGCATCTGCTAAGGAGCCCCGGGTCTGCAAAATACTACAGCGCATATAATTGGCGCTTATTTTGGAGACATCATGGAGTGCAAGGCCTAAAATGGGATTCGCTCAGAGAGCGCCGAACCACTTCTTAAACGAAGACTTGGATTTTGTAGACGAAGCTGCGGAAGAGCTCGACTTTACGGATGCAATGGAGTTGATGGATCCATGTGAGGCCCTCCTGTTGGAAGGGCGTAGGACGAATCCAAGCTCTGCGTACATGTCGTGGGTTTCGCGTGAAGCGGTGGCAGTGGAAGGGACGAAGAGATTGAAGGATGGCGTAGCGGAGGCAGTGGTTGGGAAGAAAGAATTCGAGCGAGAGGATGCAGAGTATGACATCGATGCTGGTAGTAGAATGATGATGGTCTTGAAAATATCAACACAGAATGAGCAACTAGTCAAAGTGCTTTCGGTGAAGATTCAGGTGAAGTGAAGTGGTGGAGACTAGAGACAGAAGTTGTGGGGTGAGCAGCCGGTAGAGGGGATGCTGAGGAAAAGCAGTAGAAGGCGATGGCTTTTAAGCCCTCAGGACAATGCTCGACTGAATAGTCAATCCGCGTAGCAGACTCCATTGACTGCCTATACGAATTCCCTGGAAAGGAAAGTGCTTGCAGACTTGTTGCGCAAATACCGTTGCCAAGGAAACACACTGCGATTGCCTCTTGTTTGTACATAGAATTGCCTAATATGGAAATTCCGTCGATTTGCCTGTGACGGTACGTACAAACAAAGACAGACTCGACCGAGTCAACCTTGAATCCAACTTGAATCCCTCATTCTTCTCCTGGATTTTTGTATCGTCGCAATGCCCTTTCGCGCGCTTGATGGTGGTCAATAATGGGGCGTGGGTAGCCCAGCTTGTCCGCAAGACTAGCTGGGGGGTTGTGCAATTCTACGATTGGTTGAAGGATCAATTACCACTGGCAACCATTGACGAAGAACAATGGGCCGACCTGCACCACGAAGCTTCCTCAGCTCAGGTACCCAATTCCTGATGAAATTTCCCGTCGGGTCTGCCTAAATTACGATTTTAAACACAGGGGCTCTCCATTATTTGAAACGAACATACCTTCAAGCTCTGCGTGTAAGGATTGAAAATTCGGAAATATGGGCACGGGTCTACTCCGGTGCTTGCGCACCATTGCCAGCCGCCGTTATTAGAGGAAAGGTCTCCGTCAATCAAGTTCTCCATGAAATACTATGCATGGTAATTGCTCCTGTCAACAATTGGACACAAGGAATAGTAGACATGCGCTTACCCGCTCGCCGACTCTCCAGTCAATCATGAGATCTTTGGTGAGATACATCGCAGTAATCATGCGCGCACGGTTGTGGACCCATCCCATCTCCTTGATGCAACGCATAGCCGCGTCTACTATTGGAACTCCTGTCATCCCAGCTTTCCATCTCTTGAGCATCTCGCTATCATCTTCGTCGTTGCCAGCCCTTCCGACGCCAGATTCTTGAGGAACCTGATGGTTTTCCCATACCACCGCAGAGAATTTTTCGAGGTAGGGGCGTCCCATGGAAACGCGAGGAAAAGAGGCAAGAATGTTCTGGTAGAAATCTCGCCAGGCAAGTTCTTGGAGCCATCGTCCAATACCAGATGTCTTGTCACCCTCAATTTTTTTTGCGTTCAATTCAGACATGGTCGCTCTGACACATGCTCTGATAGAGATTACTCCTGAGGTCAAATATGCGCTGCAGAGTGGTTAAGATTGAATATTACAATGCTGAGCTACGGTTTCACACACCTAAGCCGACTTGTGGTATCGCTATCCGTTCTGTCTCTCTCTTTGCAATATTCCGCGACACGACTGTGTTTTGGACTATCTTCAGAACCCGACGAAAAGGGATTGACTGCACCCAATTGCGAGGTACGCGATTTGGTCTTCAGGAACCGTTGTAAAATCTAAATCAAGTTGTCAGAAATACTCCTCGTGACCTGGAAGGGATCGCTACAAACTTTGGCTGCGGCTTCTTCTCCTTCAGGCCAAACCTCCTTTATTTTGTTTGCATCATCTGCCTGTAGAGCAATATCTTGTGCAGGGATCGATGTATCGAAGAGAGGTGAAAATAGATCAGACGTTCTTATGGAGGGTGAATTGCTCGTTGGCGTCGCGCAATCTTCAAGGTGATACGGTATGTTGGAATTGACTGTAACAAGCCAAGTTCGTTGATAAGGCGAATAAACCTGGTACATTGTTCATGAAAAGTAGCTTCTTTTCGGCATTGTAATGACGCACCGCGTAGGCATTGCCTTGCTTGGTGACTAGTTTCCCTGGTTCGACTATACATTTATCATGCTCAAAGTGGGCTTTGCACCCCTTAGACATGCCCAATTTCAACGTCTCTATGTCACGCCTCAATTCATCTACCTCGTATTCGATGTTCGCGAAAATGTTGCGAGCGCCATACTTTTCGCAAAAGTCTATGATGAATGTAGGGATGTCCTTTCTGCGTTTCTGGACGACGACGTGGAATGGTATTTCAAGTTCGGAAAACGATTTCTACGTAAAATTCATTAGCGATCAAACTTCACGTAATAACATTCACTCTTACCTTTAGAGAATATAGATTACGGAACACAAAGTCAATCTTTCGAGCGCCTATATCATGAGCGATGTAGTCTTGAGGGCTAATAATGAATAGAGCAAGAAGCGGAATGCCATCTTGTTGTGCTTGCTTGGAGGCCCGACTGAGCGCTTTATTGTCGTTTACTGGACGTTTGTTAGTTTGGTGTAAGTAGAAGAGACTATTAAATCTCACTTCGCAGGTCGGTCATCCGCATCCAAAAGACGACAGATTTTCCTTTGACAGATTTCTTTGTGTTTCGAGAAATGAGTTCGGACAGTTGCGAAAGAGGTGTGTTGGCATCAACGGCAGCAGCAGCCTCTTTCGTCGCGATCTTGATAGGGGAAAAGGTTTTGGATAAACAAGAACGTTTGTGAGAACCGATGGATGGCTCTGAGGAAAGCTCGCGTTTCGACATTGGAGACACGAGCGCGCTGTAGAGATACTTTCTGAGAGGGTATTTGCGCAGATGATGGAGGTTTGGAATAAAATTCATAAAGAGAGAGAGACATATTGACGACCCTGTATTTTGTCAGACTCACATGCCAGAATGGGTCGATGAGGGGGACAGATCGGAAAGGAGAATATGGCCATGAGGCAAAAGGTTTGATCTTATTCGGGTAACTAAAAGCAATGACATCATTCGTCTTCAGCTTCAGCTAGTTGCTTTTGTCGCTCTTCTTCTTCTTCTCTTTCTTCTCGTTCAACGACTTCGATATCAAGAGGGAATGTCAGTATGGCAGCAACACCAGTCAATTGGTTAAGCTCTTTGATACGTCTTCAGAACAGCGTCTAAAGTAGTAGCAAGCGTACGTACGTTGTCCCGATTCGTGCATGCTTGAAAATATAACTACTTCGGCACCCTTATGTTGAACAGCTTCGACCATTGAGACATAACCCTTTCTTGTGGCAGGGTCGCTCGACCTGTAAAATCATTCAGTAACGCAATGGTAGACGTTCAGCCCACGGGTTTGTACCTAAATAGATCGTCCGATATAAGCAAAGTTCCTATAGCGCCTCGGTCTGCTGCGAGTCGGACGTGATCTGGACCATACCAGGCTCGCATTTCGTCGCTGCCCAGCATTTTGAAGAACCTGGAAGTAATTTCATAAACTAATGCTCATTTTATAGAAAGTCCACTCAACTTGTCTAGAGTTATCCCTTCCCTAGCATACTTAGTTTCTTTCAAGCGATTTGCAACCTAAAAAGAGAGGAAATTCAACCAAGAGATCTCAAGACGCCACTGGAGACAAACCTCGGGACTTTTCAGGACTTCTACCAAGCTATGTACATGCGCGCTGGATATGTGCACTTTCATTCCCTTTTCCTTCATCGCCTTATGCAAAATTTTATCGCCACGATTCAAAGCTTGATTTACGATATACTCGTAAACTGAGTCCCGAACCCATCCTGGACTTGCGATAATGATAGCTTTGAGAGAAACACTGGCGTAGGGGATGTGTCTGAGGAAAGCCTCAAACAAAGTGGAGTAGAACTTTTCCATGCCCTTGTCATGTTGTGAAGCGCCAGTAGAAGATGATTTCCGAGGAATGGGGACGGTTAAGCGATGAGTGACCAGTGTCATATGCTGTGATAGTAAGCAGAATGCAGCAACACCTTCTCCACAGACCACTGCGCCGACCTCGGCGCCTCGACCAGGTATGGTAGACTCTTCAACACGACCCAAGGCAATACTGTCCCAACCATCCTGCTTCTCGATTCGAACATCGCGAAAGGCTTCTATGTCCAGAGTGTGAAAAGCACCAAGCTTTACATGTGCGTTTTCGGAGGTGACAGGTCCGATTATGTGGAGGACAGCACTTGGGGAGCTATCGTCCTGGTCGCCGCCGTTGCTCCCTTCCTGATTAGCAGGAGTGCCAGCCGGTGCAAAGACAACCTTCTTGACTTGAAGAGTAAGACTGAGTCGAACTCTATGCGATTCGGTTGACCCGGTAGCGGATGTGCTTGTAACACGCCTGTATGTGAGGCATATTTACATGAACAGTTTGGATTATATATGATAGGTTGTACCCACCGGATGGCAGGGGCACGGACTAGATCTCCTTCTTGGATCAGATTGTAGAGATGCCACATATCTTCATCATCTTCAGGACGTATAGTAACATGCCCCTAGATAACCTGTTAGGGTTCAACTATACGATCATCGACGGTGCAAGAGAAAAACTGACTGCTCCGTGTTTATCGACGAACTTGTTGACCAACTTCATGTGGGGATTTGCCCGGCAATCAGGTAGGATAAATTGTATAAATTGAGCACAAAGACTGTATTGGTAGTGGAGAGAAAGCAAGAGGTGGCATCCTCATTTCAGAGTCACTTCCGAGTCGTTCGTGCAAAGTGTAATTAGTCATTTCGATCTCCGTGACCTGCCAATTTTGGTGCCTCGCCGCGTGCCAGCTTGAAATACTCACCGCAGCTGTCAAGACTCAACTCTTCGCTCGCACTTCACTATTCTTCATCTCCCTCAAAGGCACTCCAATTACATGTCAAGGTAATATATTTATACAATCTCATTATAACTTGGTTGACAATAGCTCGCATAGTTCTTCCAAAGCGGCATCTCTTGCTGCTCGTCTCGTCCAACCCAATAATCCCAACCGGTCAAAATATGGCTCCGACGATGAAGATGACGACGCCATATTCGCTGAATTGGAAGAGGAGATCGAAAATGACTCAAACGTGTCTATTCGAGAGCATGGTCTTCAAGTGCTCAAAGCAGAGTAAGGTACTTCATTGCTGCAGCCATGCAGGGATGATTTACTTATGCCGTGCAACGCAGGATGGAGCGGATGAAGCATATGCGAGAAAACAACTATGGCACATATAGCGAAATTACGGACGAAAAGGAGGTTGTGCGTGTGAGTGCGTGAGTCTATCTATCCACTTTGTTCTCCAGTTTGGCGTCAATGTAAAGTCTAGGCATGAGCCACGATGCGTTATCCACTTCTACCACTCCAAATTCAAACGATGTGAAATTATGGACAAGCATCTTTCCGTATGTTCTCAGTATTTCATTTACTTTATGCTATGTTGACCTTGAATTCCAGAAACTAGCACCGAAATATACAAATACGCGTTTTATCCGAGTATTTGTTGAAAATGTTCCATGGCTAGTGGAAAAGTTGGGCGTCAAGGTATTGCCTTGCGTTATCTGTTTTATGGACGGGGTCTCCAAAGATCGGTTGGTTTACGGACACAATCATTGTTTTCACTACATCTCAAACGTATCCGCAGGCTGGTCGGGTTTGAGGAGCTAGGCAACAATGATTCCTTTGCTACTGGTGTCCTTGAACTACGTCTTTCACAATCGGGTATGCAATCCATTGTATTTCAAAGTAACAACGCTCATCGTCGCATAGGAGTTCTCAAAAAGCAGCAGGGAACCGTTATGGATCCTGTCTACCAAGTTGCTTCATATCGCAAAACCGATGACAGTGAAGAGGTCTTTGATCTATGATCAGATAGTCATCAATATCTCGGTACTTAATTTTCAGTGAGCTTGTTCGCTCGTCTTTCTCGAGGACAATAGGTCAAGGGATACTATTTATAAAGGGGGAACGAATAGCGAGATATATAACATATAAAGATAACAAATGTGGATGGTCTGTCCGTTATCCAAGCAATCGAAAACGTATGATTGTCTGTTGGCCAGGTATAAAAGGGTGTGAATAATCTGGTAAATTGGCCACCTCCAGTTCACATTGCATTTTTTTTGTGAATGTGCTGATTTGCGATACATTGTCGCGTGTGGTAACTTGCAGAACTGGGGCCGAGTATTGAGCAACAAACCGAACGGCTACACCGCCTCCGTCCAGAATTGATACCTGTCTTTTATGGCTAAAGTCATCATAAGTGAGACCATGAATTCGGACATTGTGTTACAGACTGACTGGAATTTAATTCTTCCGACGTACTCAATTTCGCTCTTGTACTTTAAAGCTTGACTATCAATCGCCTTCTGACGTTTGCCAAGGTCGAAGTCGGGGGCCACGATTGAAAATTCTCCATCGAAGGTAAACATAGCCTTGGCATTCTTCAAGCGCTTGAACAGACAAAAGATAGACTGAGTTTGCAAAAATCCACCTAGATGAGTCTTGAAGTCCAACAGAAGCGCAGAGAAAGACTTGTATTGCGTGAAAAAATTGGTTGTTTGAGGCTATAAATATTTGATCAGATTCCTCTTGGTCATGTCATACGTGGGTGGCTTACCCTTTCACCGTATTGGTGACTATGGATAGGAACTTGACCACTGCTGCCGCTCCGCCGCAGAAGCCAGAAGTGTCGGACAGTACACTGTTTGCACTGAGCCAATTTGAGATCCAACAGCATTCCACAATCTAAACTTCGACATCTATTCGCTGCGCGTGGTCCAATTCGCAGAGGAAGGTTATTCTAGAAATATATGAAGATTATGTAGATACCCTGTAATTAAGTAGCAAATTGGACTTACAAGGGCCTTTAGAATAATTAGTCGGAGTGTGGCTTGGAGTTCTTCTCCTTCTACAATGGAGAGATGACCTGGAGTTTCCGTTGAATCGCCGTATTTATTCTGCTTGACCTTTTCCTTCTGGCATAACCGACACAAGGAGCATGTCTTCCAACGATATTCATCGACCGGCGGGATTATAAATGTGCAATTTCGAACAGAGCAGAGTCGAGCACCAGAAATCAGTGATACATTGTCCCCTTGGTCTTTCGCATTGGGATGTCTCTGGAAATCCTGTGAAAACATAAGAGAAAGTAAAATCTAGTACTAGTAAATACGCGTACCCCAGCAAGAGGCGTGCCTATTCTGTGGCCTTCAAGTTCTAGGTCTAAGCGTAAATGTCGACCTTTGAGATTTTGGCGCTTCCGTTGGTATTCTCGACTTCGAGCACGACATATTATACAGGATTTCCAGCAGTAGGTAGCGTCCAATAATTGGTTGCATCCATGCGATGCACATGTCCGGATAAACACCCCGCCAGGTCGAGGAGGGATACGAATCGTAAGACCACTGCTTTTCGGAAGTGCGCGTGTCTACATTCGAGATGAATGAGCTAGGTGTAATAAAGACAAGATGATCACTAACACTGCGCAATTCAGATTCAGATTCTTCGCCAGCTGAATCCGATAGTTCTGTAAGATCGCTATCCCAACCTGTTTGTGTAGAAGCCACAGTTGACTCGGACTGGGCCGGCAAGAAATGTGAAGGGCGTTTTTCGAGGATGTGTTGGCTGTTACCGTCATCCAGATATTTGGGATTGACGTCATCGACAAGGGGTGATGGGGAGGTAGAAGACATTGAGGTGCTTTGGAAATTGATATTAGCGTCAATCGATTGGATTTTTATCGTCGGTTGAACTGCGAGCGGTAAATTGTCGTGCCTCGCAGAAGTGGACCTGCTCCTAAGGGATAACCTGGCATTAGCAGAGATCCTCAAGTGTAGGGGTTGTTTCTCGGAAGGATTGCAATCAGGTAGGTTGCTATTTGCAGTAGGTGCTGCGTCTCTTGTTGAGCTAGACAGACCGGCTGAAGGGAGAGCTAGACTGCTATCCGCAGCTTTGCACATACTCTTCGTTTCTTCGTCTGCCCAAGTAACACCCTTCTTGGTACGCTCTTTTCCGAGCACTTTACTTGCGGCCATTGCTGGAGAGCTGACTTTGTTGTCTGGCCCCGAAAACTTCTGTTTCCTGACTTTCCAATCATGTCTGACGCAATTTAGACATCGAATAGCAGAGGAATCAGTCGATATAATTCCTGTGCAATTAGCCGTGGAGCAGAGCTTCAAGGAGTGGAAAGATTTCTAATTTGCCGTGTCACTAGAATATTCAACAAACCGCGCGCAAGTGACTTACATTATAACTTGATTTGCTTGTTTTAGAACGAGAGTTGTTGACGGGTTCCTCTGCAACATTTCGTTTTAATCGAGGGACTGGGAGGTTGATTATTCTAGGATGAGTTATCTTCAAACGTTTAGAAGCGCCACGCTGATCTAATACGCGATCCAAAAGATTGCTCGCGGCCGGTCTTTTAATGGAGTCGATGGAAAGTGGCAATGAAGGCGACTGTTCAACAGTTCCTATTTCTGGAAGCTATAATATGGCTTAATCTTGGTGTAAGGTTTTGGTTAAAAAGCACACACTTGAGGATAAGTCAATTCAAGGCCTGTCATGTCTATATCTTTGTTAACGCCACCCTTGTAGCCCTTGGATAATCATGAGTGAACGAGAACACAAACAGGTGAGTTGCGCACTGAAAAAAAGTCCAAAGCGCTATGCGAGTCCCGTTGAGTAGAGGTTGATGCAAGTGGCTGGGCATTGACTGGAACGATCATGCTGGTCGTACAAGTCGTCTTCGGGCGTGCTCCTGATGTATCCAGGTGACAACTAGGGCATGTTGAACTAAGGTAATATTTTGGTCCCGAATACTGGCAATAGTTGCATATATATGCATCCTGAAGATTTTCTGAGGACGAACTTTGACGTATAGTTTCAATTGAGGGCCACGGTGCCGCAGATACACCTTGAGGAGAACCATGATTGTGTGCGTAATACGTCGATTCAACATATTCGCCTCGAGAATTAAAATGTGATGTCGGTAGCTTATCCATGTCTAGTCCTGGGTTGAATATTGGTGCACTGATAGAACTTGGTATACGTCGAGAGCTTGGGGGCTGAAAGGGAATTGCAAAAGAGGGTCTTTGACGTCGGCCTGGGTAATGTTCGACAGATCTGGGAACGTTTAATCTCATAGGCGAATTAAAATTCTGACACAGCGTCAGTTGCGTGGTCGTATAGAACGAAGTCCATCTCACCTCGAAGGCCTGCGTAGATTTTGACCAATTAATAAGCAGTGGCTCAGGAGTCCTCTTTTTTACTTACCGCCAGAGACGAGAGTTCATCGTATGTATTGTTTGAGGATTCGGAGACCATAGAGCCAGTGGCTATAGGAGCGACGCGTTTATCGTCTTGATGTAATGCACTACTTGCATCTACAAATGAGCTAGGAGGCCGAAGCTTGACAGTGCAATATTGGCACAAGTTTCCTTTGCCAATGTTCAGAACCATTTCGCAGTGTTTTCTGCCGCACTTGGTGGTAGATTGTACAGTTTTCGGCGTAGTTGAAGCGGAGAGCATGTTCGCGCGCACCGAGCCGTCGATCCCCCACTGCCCACTGTCAGTTGCACATTCATTAGTTTGGCAGGTTTTCCAGTAAACACGAAGAGGCGCCCGAAGACGCACCAATTTCCAAAGGAATCCTCCTCAATTTACTATGTGCCCACGGTTCCAGACGTTGAGTAGAAATTAAGGGTCGGTGCATCTGCAAGGAAAAAAAACTGATTTGAAACCGGCCTGGCATGATTTACAAAATTTTGCAATTCCGCAAGCGGCAGAAATTAGCACAGTCGCGTGCTAAAAATGTGACGTGCATACTATTGCCATAACGGGCTTGCTATCCACGGTTTGATTGCCAACTGCCAACAAGTCGCTAGCACTTGCTATAGATGGTTATTTTGCAAAACGCGAGCAAAGGTAAAAAAAGAGGTGTGCAAGGAGTTATACAATAGGGAAATGAAACTATATGGTCAACAGAGATTAAGAGCAGTGAGCTAATTTAAATGAGTGACTTTCGGACTGAATCTATCAAGTCCCATTCGTCGGTATCCCCATGGACATCAAAAAGGTTGACGCCACGCATGCCGACTCCTTTGGCAAAAGCTGCTTTCATCGCCAATGATTCTGGATCGTCATAACTTATAATTTGACTGGAAGACGCCGACCGCAAATAAGGGGTATCGGAACAACCATCCCAAAATCTTTCAAACCCTCCGCTCCCTACAAACTTGGGAAATGACGTGTCTGGAGAGGAATCCGTCGAACGCACGAGGATTCCTTGGTCAATCAGATTGCGAAACTGAACTTGGTCGTCAGAGCCACCATCTTCGCTTACAGCAGTTATAAAGCTAGCCCCGTCACCCTCGTTCGATGTTGACATTGATCGCGTCCGAAGACGTTCAGCAGTCGATGAAGATAGATAGCCATAAGACGGAAGTCCCAAAACTAATTTCTTTGCTGGAAAATTGGCGGAAGTCCAGGCATTATACGCCGCTACAGCATTTGCCACGGGTTGGGTAGAATTGTTACACGCATCGTGAAGGGGGGCATTTGGGCCAGGGTCCCGCGAAGCTACATAACACAACCAAGTATGTGAACATAGGACATGAAGGATACCTGAATCACTCACATCCCCAGACGTCGTAATTCATGATCAGGACCCAGTCAAGTACTTTCGCAAATTCCGATAGATCAGTCATCGGATCTCCATTATTATCCACAAATGTTGTCGTCTCAACAGCGGCGCTGATAACTGCATTAGGTGGTAGTTTAGCGCGCAAAAGCTGGAGGAATGATAAGAAGTTCGCAGAATCTGTGGTATGAAAGTGGCTGCCTGAATCTCCCTTTTTGCCGGGGTACTCCCAATCAATGTCAATACCGTCGAGCTCGAAAGAATAGTATGTTTTCGCAATGTTATCAACGAACGTTGCCCGACTTGAGTCAGAAGCAACGGCTGATGAAAAGTGCCTTTCAATAGCCAGAAAATAAATCAGAGCCCGCATTCCGTTGAATTAGGAGCATCTTACTTGCTTCCTGTCCAGCCACCAATGCTCAATTTGATCTTAGTACTCGCGTTATGCGCCGCCGTCACCAATTCCGTAAGTAGTTCAGGAGCGCCTGGATCGTCCCATTTCAGGGTCAAATCAGCGTCCGGCACAGCAAAGGCAAAATCAATCCAATGGAAACGGCCAAAATCTATCTTGGAAAGAGAAAAAGCCGGACCGAGCCAGTCGGGATAATATGCCATGACCAGCAGCGCATCGGATGAATCCTCGTCTGCTATTGATTCCGCGAACGTGGACGTTGACAAGATGTTATTGGAGTCAACGAGTTTGGGATGACTGAAATGAGGATGCGAGGTATATGGGTCTGAAACTTGAGGTACTGCTTCAGCAGGTTGTTGACCAGAAGGATAAGAAGGGTCCACAGAGCCATAGGTGAGACTAGTTAAGAGCTCTTCCGATGGTAATGTTGGTAGGGATAGAGCAAGCTGCGCACTCGGGTATCTCCGTTCGCGATTCCCAACCTCGAGCTGTACTTCCTGGCCCGAAGAGAAGACAAATGGAAGATATGCCGAAAGAATCACAGTGACGAGTATCAAACATCGCACACCCTGGAAATACAGCGATGGAAAAAGCATGAGAATAAGACTGCCCGCAGAATGAAGGAATACAGAAATGTGCACATCTCCTTTTTTTCTTCAAAGATTTCCTTGCACGATCGATCCTGAGACCATGGACCGCTGAGTTCGCCTGGAGCCTAGGGGTACAGAAGGCGTTTTCGCTTCTGCCACCGCTGCCGGTCATTCCGAGAACCTGAACGGCCATGAAATACAGTATTTTCGTGCGGCCTCATGACCAGTAGGAGAGCCATGCTGAAAAAAGAAGTTTAAAACATTTTTAAAGAGCTTTGGAGCGCATGGTCATTGGTGTGGGGGAGAGTTGGAATTTCAAGTGCTTTCAAGCCGACTTGGTTCCGTGGCACAGCCCGGCCCGAGGCTCTGGTTGGGACATGTGCCTCGAATTGTTTCTTCTTCCTTACACTCGCGACCAACTCGCGACGGTTGCACGGCCAAAGCTCTCCAATAATAACCCTATTCTTGAAACTTGTGCATGGGCTGGCTATGCTTCTGGGTCTTTCTCATCTCATGATACATCAACGGATCTATCTTTTTTGCTGACTGACTTCCTGTTGCTCAAGTTAGTGGTGACCCAACAATCGTCATCTTTCTTGCATCTTTCCGACTTCGGGTCTTGAAGATGGCCTATTTATTCGATTAAACGCTCCTATTGCGCCCCACCTTTCTTCACGCCCAGAATGAGAAGTTTACATTTCCTCCTTCCACTGCTAAGTGCAGCAGTCGCTAGCGCAATATCATGGACCGCAAATCCTTTTAATCCTGCAGCGATTCCTCTCGCCGTACGCTCTCCATACCTCTCAGCCTGGCTCCAACAGGGGAGTGGTACGTTGTCTGGTCTTATGTTATTTATACGCATTCATACGATATGACTATAGGTGCTGCCCTTAACGATGTCTGGCCTACGTTTTGGACGGGACAGGTCTGAGCAAGTCAATGTACAGTATCAAAGAATAATCTAACAAATATCAAAGATCGTCGGCTGGGCAGGTTTTGTCAAGGTAGACGGGAAACCATTCAGCTTTTTGGGAGCCCCGAACGTTCCAGCAGCGACCTTTTCAAAAGCAGTTCAACTGAACTCTACTGTTTGTGGCATACATATGTTATCCTTTTGATGTGACTGACTCGGCGCCCAGTTCACATCGACGCAAAGTATTTTTGTTCTGTCAGCAGGGCCTGTTGATATCACAGTTACATTCCTCAGTCCAGTGGAGGTAGGACCTAGATTCTCTCCGTGTTCACAGAACTGTTCACCTGATTCTGCACAGCCCACGGATCTGGTGAAACAATCCATTCCGTTCGCATATATGGCAGTGTCTGCCGTTTCGACAGACGGCGCATCGCACTCCGTTCAGGTCTACTCCGATATCAGTGCGGAATGGGTCTCCGGGGACACCTCGTTAGAAGTAGACTGGTCGACCACCGCCGACAGCGTAGTGACACACCAAGTACAACTGATTTCTGAAATACCATTCACGGAAATAAACGATCGCACTCAATCTAAGAAAAAAAATTCTTCCACCAGTTGGTTACTGACTGCAAGCCAACACAATCAGATGGCTCAGCCTTCTACTCGACGCTCAGCGTATGTGATATATCAGGCGCTGATAAACACTTTTATTCAATCTGACGCCAATTTTAGACTAATAACACGACCTTTCAATCAGGGCAGGATGTGGTTGTCCGCGCCCAATTTATCAACAACGGGCGCTTGACAAACGGCCAGGATACCAATTTCCGTGCTATTTCGAATGACTGGCCTGTCTTCGGCCTTAGTCATGACCTAGGGGCTGTCGGCAGCACGCTCACAGCTCCCGTAGTTTTCTCAGTCGGACATGTGCGGGACCCGGCCCTTCAGTACATCGTAGCCAAGGACGCGCTTCAAACGAGGAGTTTATATTTCTGGAGCCAATTCTCATGCGCATCTGCAGTGGTGAGACCACTATCCAAGTTTATCTACCAATATGCTGAAACACTTTTTTTTTTCAGATCTCATCGTTCTTGAATGATTTCGCCGGCGCTTTGAGCCGTGCGCAAGCCTTCGACAGCAAAGTGGCTGCTGACGCTTCGAGGATATCCACAGCGTACGCGTCTATTGTCGCGCTTTCCATCAGACAGGCTCTCGGCGCCATCGAAATCACCCTTTCCAAAAATCCAAATGGGTCATTCAACGTTTCCGATGTTCTCGTTTTCTTGAAAGGTCAGTCGACTAGTTGCAAGATACATTTCTCATAACTGAATGGTGCTTCGATTGCAGAGATCTCAAGTGATGGGGTAAATATTGTAGTATGCTTAGAGGTTCCTGACGTACTAACCCATCCATCTGAAGAATGTCAACACAGTCGATGTGATCTTCCCATCGTGGCCAGCGCTTCTATACACTAACCCTGTCCTCGGAAAATATCTCCTCGAAGGACTGTTCCGGTACCAGGCAACTGGGCAATACCCCAATAAGTGGAGCGTCCATGACCTAGGTACGAGTATTAGTGGTCGTATCGTTAGACGATTGAATGCTAAAGCATTCCAGGCGCGAGCTACCCCAATGCAACTGGGCACAACGATGGCAACGACGAGCCGATGCCTGTGGAAGGTAAGCTGGCGAGGCACACGACTTCCGAGTCATTTAATTTTGATATGCATGTCAGAGAGCGGTAATATGGTCATCATGGCTCTCAGCTACGCGCAGAAAACCGGGGATAATTCTCAGCTTGCACAATACGTATGTGCACTAAGCCGCGTTTATATTCATGCTATATGACTGACTGTTGGCGTTACAGGAGGCATTGCTGGCCCAATGGACCCAGTTCCTGATTGACGACTCTCTGATTCCTGCTAATCAGATTAGCACAGATGATTTTGCCGGGGCACTTGCCAATCAGACCAACTTGGCTATCAAAGGCATCGTAGGAATCGGAGCCATGGCTCAGATTAATGAACTTGTAGGCGGGAGTCCCGCGGCTACTGCAAACTATTCGGCAAGTGGTCAATGGTTCGCGGGCCCTGCCATAATTAATTGAACATTCAAATCAGGCAATCGCTAGCAGCTATGTCTCTCAGTTCCAGACACTGGCTGCTTCTTCGTCTGGGCAGCATCTAACGCTTTCTGTGCGTACCTTGCCTCTTTTAATGATCGGGTAATTGATACACGCCTTTCACAGTATGGGGATTCATCTAGGTAACAATTAATTTTCCTATGCGGGTCCGAAAAGATCACTCAATTTCCTGATGTTGTTAGTTGGGGACTAACGTATAACCTCTTTGGGGACAAATTATTGAAATTAAATCTGTTCCCAAACTCTGTCTACACAATGCGTTCGTTTTTCCTCTTTTGCAACAGTCGGTATAGACAGCTGACGTTGGCGCCTTAGAAACTGCCTGGTACAAGACGGTAGCGAGTAAGTTCATATTACAACATAAGCTCGGCCGCGTCCGACTGATCATACAACTATTCACCCAGATGAATTCGGCGTGCCTTTGGACACTCGGTGTGTTGCATCGCTCGGCTGTAACCGACAGACTGACGCTGAACATTGATCCATGCGCGTATTTCAGCCATACATACACTAAATCCGGTGCGCACACCAGAATGCCTCATGCGCCGACTCGGTGGATCTGACGGCATGCGCAGACTGGCAGATGTGGACCGCCGCGATCATGACCGACACGACCGCGCGCGACCTGTTCATTGCGGCGGAGAGCAAGTGGGCGGCGGACGGGCTGAACTCGGCGCCGCTGAGCGACTGGTACGACACGCTCAGCGGGAAGGACCAGGGGTTCACCGCGCGCCCCGTCGTCGGCGGCCATCTCGGTACGTGCTATTTTCTGTGCGCCGCGTTGCTACTGAGCTGATCATGCATGGCGCGTCTTCCTTTTTTCTTTCCCCTGTGCGGCGGCATGCATACTCGGGCACAGCACTGGTGAGTTGAAATCGCCCATGTGGCGGGATGTTCGCGGATCTCCGAGCTGATGCATGCTGTGTTTGATTTTGCAGCTCATCCTCTGAGCTGTGCGCGCTGGGCAGCGCCGCGGGCTGCGGGGAGCGCATACAGCTCAGCGTTGCGGTGGGAGCAGGCGACAGCAGATAACTAGTAGCTACGAGCACATGTAAAGAAGTCTGTTCTCTTATTTGGGATTCTGCCAGATTGCGTTTTATCGCGATGATACATGTGCAGGCGTTTGGGGGATTTTTAGACATTCATGGTTGCGCGGGTGCGCATGTCACCTATCGCGGCTGCGCCGCCACTGGCAGGTGCGCTCCCAAGTCGCCTCGCAAATTGACAAGCACTTGTCTAGTGGCTTTGATGTGGTGCTTGTTATCGGGGAGAATGTGTGAAAAAAAAGACCGGTTTTAATAGAGTTGCGAGGCCGAAAGGCGTTGATTTTGGCAGAGGTTAATTTATGATGAAGACCGGTGATGGAGGCGTGTTTCAAGTTGCTGAGTGTGCAGCGTTATTGCAGACATGTTTTCCGCCCGCGGCGAAATTGATGGGTTGAGGAGGAGGGTGGGACGGCAACGATCAGCCTCGTGTGGGGCACGAGGCGAGACGTGTCATGGGATGGGGCGGCGACGTGGCGGGAAATGGCGGGAGTCATGCATACATGGCTAGGCCACTTCATGTCGGGAAATGCTGATCACGGCAAGCAGCGACGCCAGCCAAGCCATACATGGGCTGGCCTGCCATAAAAGTTGATTAATATTGGCCTTTTGCGTCGGCCACTGAGATCCGCGCAGACCGGAGCGCCGGCGCGATCTTGTAGGGTTGGGTGATGTGAACTGGTGAGCAGCCCGGGATAGGGAGCAGCGGACGTTAGGTGGGAGGGACGCGGACTTACTGCGGGACATGACAGGCAGCAAGTACAAGAGAGGCAGTACAGGTGGGCGCAGTTGCCATATCGGGGATAATGGCATCGGGGATCCAGCCTGGTTCGGAGATTACTCCCATATACGGCGCGCACATATAAAACGCGACTGGCTGGAGCCCGACCGCCAGCCCCACATGAACCGCCCGGACTCCCCCCCTCCGCGCCAGCCCTCGCCAGACATCCTCCCCGCCCCTCTGCCATATCCCCGCCACCCCCGCCGCATCCACTCCCAGCCAAAAATAAAAATACACCCCAGCCCCGCCCTCCCCCCGGGTCTCCGTCCAAAGCCAGCCCGCTCCTACGACTTTCTGCGCACGGACACCGACAACAGCAGCGCACGCAAGCAGACGCAGTCCATCCTTGCTCCCTCGTCCACCCAGAGCACGCCGTGCTCGTCGCGCGCACCGTCCGTCAAGAACGTGCACTTTGCGCCCACCCACAGGCGCACCCTCTCCGTCGCATTTCCGTCGCCGCCGTCCACGCCCAGCCCCGCGCCTAGTGAGCACTCGCTCACCGTGCCCTACCGCTACACCGGGCCCCGCCACATCGTGTCCCCGCAGCCCGTCTCCGCCGTGCCCATTGTCCTCCCGGACCTCGACCTCCCACGCTCCGGGGTCCGTTTCCCGCCCGCTGCACTGCCCGAGGACACCGTCACCCAGGCCCCGCCCGCGCTCGAGCGCCACAAAAGCATGGGCATGGCATGCCTCAAATTTTTCGGCATCCGTTCCCCAGCGCGCCGGCCCCAGACGCGCCTCACATCCAACATGTAACTTATCCCCGCAAAAAAAAACGACGCGCCGTCGCGTCCGCCCGCCCTCCTGTGGAGGTCCTGTCATATATATCTTGGGCAGTGCCTTGTACAATCCGCCATACATAAACATCACCATCTGCACCATCACTCATCGTCCGTCTACGCTATCCCCCTTATAATTTGCATCTGCGGACAATTTTCCTTCAAACCCATTACATATTTTCATTTCCACCCGTCATTTTGTACTATGACTCATTCCTCTTTCCCACTTCAATTTGCCCGCATCTTGTACGTACTATCATCAATAGGCCCTGGCGCCTTCTCATTGACACATACGATCCGACCCAAATACTTTGTATGTACCTATCTACACCTTATTACTCACCGCTCTATTCGTACTTCACATTTCTTATAATGCTTCCCCAGAAGTTGGCCCTACAGCGCCCACTTTGCCTTAATCTTCTCCGCGACTTTTTTTTTTTTTGCTACATACTATGCAGCCCATATGCTTACAGCCCTATGTACCTGCATGCTCGTAATAACAAATCGACGAGTTAAGAAGTATCCACTTAGTTTGATGTAATGACGTCCCTACGTTAGCTTGCCAAGATACAACGGAAATGAAAGCGAGATATTAGTGCCTGGAGTGGATTTAGTAAGTCCCATCCAACAAGGCATGACAGCAAGGAAAGGTGGTATGTAAAGATACAGGTATGTAGCAGCACGGCAATTACGATGCGATGGAGAAGTATGGCAGCTATAGGGCTACAAGATACAGGGCCTTTGTCAGGCACTCAGAGCAAACGAAAGATCGTACCAGATGCGGATGATATGTTACAAGTTGCAAGGTATACTGATGAGTCTGCGACAGCTGCTTGCTTGAGATAGCGTAAATAAATAGCACATTGCACGATTCCAGCGGTAGCGGTAAGTAATAAAGCGATGGAAGCCAAGATAAAGGACAAGAACGAAATAAATTCCAACATACGCAGAGACGATCTACATCCCCAGTCTCTCCTGCAGCGTCCGGTTGTCCATCGAGTGGCTGTTCGAGTTTGCGTTCGAGGGCGCATTCGAGCTGCTGCCGTGCCCGCGGTCATTTCCTTTGTTGCGCCCGGGCGGCCCGCCTCCACTGCCTCGCCCAGGCGTGCCCGAGTGCCCATTGCGCCGCGAATGCGCGTTCTTGCCCCCATCGCGGTCCCAGTCCTTCGTGTCGCGCTGCCGCTCGCGCTCCTTGCCACCCTGGCCCCGCTCGCGGTCCCGGTTGTTGCGCTCCCGTTCCCGCGGCCTCTCGCGCTCGCGGCTCTGCGGCGTCGCGCCGCGACCGACTACGCTGTCGACCTCCATCTTTATCACTGCCTTCGCGTGCCGCCCGCGGTCGCGCGCGTGCTCGCCGCGCGGACCGTTAGCACTGCCGCCCCCGCCCCCGCCGCCGTGGTGGTGGCCCTGAGGTTTCTGCGGGAGCGAAGGCGCGAGACGTGGCGCGGCGCCGGCGGGCGGGGACCCTTGTGACTCGGACAAGCGTGGGCGCTTGTGCGCGCGCGGCTCGGTCGGTGGCGGCTTGTGGGCACTGCCGCCGCTTTCGGACGGCAGCGCGGCGTGGTATGAGTTGTGCGGTGAGTGCGAGTGCGACGTGGCTCTTTGAGAGTGTGCAATCGGACGCGCGGTGCTCTGGATCGTCTCGTATGCTTTGTCGAGCTCGGACCTACACAAGGGGTTGGTTGGTCAGCGCAGCTCGGACAAAGAGGGGCGGCACGCACGATAGCGAGACGATAGCCTTGTGCGACTCTTCATGGGGTTCTCTGGCGTCAGCAACAGGTGGCACGCGCATGGGAAAAAGGACAGACCTTTGAGGGCGCCTTCGAGCTTTTTGACAACCCGCCGCAGCCCTTGGACCTCGTCCTTCAGTTTTCCGGTCTCGCTGCGCTTCAGCAGCTCGTACAGTTCGTCGTTCTCTTCCTGGAGGACACGGGTACGTTGGGTGAGCGCGGCGGTGACCGTGCTCGTCGAGCCACCCGCTGTGGCGCCTGCCGCAGAATTGATGTGCGGGACGAGGACGGACAGCAGGGCAGGGGGCAATGTGACGGGCTCGGCGGTCGATGGGCCCGGCTGCTTTGCGAGGTACTGCCGCAGGACGGTAATCTCGTCCTGGAGGGATATCAGATACGTGATTGCCATACATCGGGCAGGCGCCCTGGGGGCGGCGCCGACATACTGTTACTTCAGCCAGTTGGGCATCCTTTTCTCTGAGGAGGGTTTCGAGTTCGAGCTCGCGCACGCTGGGGAGCGCCATGAGGGGGGCAGATTCGGGTGGGTATGCAAGGCCCTGGAAGAGGAAGGAGGCGCTGGTGAGGATGCAGTGGGTATAACGAAAGCAAGTTCGAAAGCCAGGCGGTGCTTGAATTCGCAATATTGGCCAAATGCTTCCGTTGCATCATGTCATCAACTGCACCGCGTCTGCTTCACGGGATCCCTGAGCCACTTTTCGCCAACCGCGAAGCTCATTTTTCTGGTTAGTTCTTAGCCTTTTACAGATAAACTAGACGCTAGACAAGATACAACAAAATGTGTGTATTTATACAGTAGTTAAGTAGGTATGCCACATTTTTACATGTCGTTCTCTCCGTCGAAGGCATTTTGCGGGACCTGGCCTTGCATCTGCGTGAGAGCACCGGAGAAAATATACAGGAACGGCGCGGATTTCACAGGAGGGGGTGAGGTCTGATACCCAATCTTTAGTGAACATCTAGGGCAATGGTACCGGTATTGTTTTTCATGCCCTCCGAGCCTGCGTCTCACATGAGCGCCCTGAGCCAACCGAAAAGTGCGAAGAACGCGCACCTTTCGAGCAGAATTGGGTCCTCAGCCACCGCATTCAGCTTGAACACCCGCGCCTTTCCGGCATCGGCGTCCTGGGAGCGGACGATAATGGCGTTGTCTGCCTTACGACGTGGCAAAGTAGCCAGGCTTTTATCAATAACAAGCTGGATGGAGGCTTTTTGAGTGCGGGCCTGAGACGCATTCGGAACAATACTCACGATGAACTCGCCACATATACAGTCTGCAGAGCACTTGCTTGTCAGAATGGCTGATGGAGCACACGGTGGTCGCACGCACAGTAAACACGCAGCGCTGCTGCAGAGCTTGCGGTGGGCTGCGCTGGAGGTTTATTGATGCGTCAGATGCGCCCGTGCGATTTTTAGCGAGGCCCACTCACCGTCCGTCGAGGATGAGACCGCCGATCTCGAAACGACTTTTGGCATCGACGGAAGTTGACCAAGGGAGTGCCTTACAGCATAATGGCATGACGCTTCCAAAGCAGTGTCGGTCACGTGGCCCAGTTTTACCCCTCTCGTCAACCGGGCGCTGGGGGCGGTGAAAGTTGTACATGCTCGATTGTCCTTTGTTTCCTGCCCTCACCCTGCTGTGCACCGTCGCTCCGCCTCCATGGCCGAGAAAGATGCCTCCGCCCGATTGCGGAGAGCCGTGAAAGGTATTATCCAACGCTGCACGTCGCGGCCGCCCCTCTCACATAGCGCTACTGCAGAAAATAACCTTTTCCTCGTGAAACGCCTAATCCAGCGCACGGATATGCGCAATCCAGACACCGCGTCGAAGCGCTATACCTCTCTAGCATGGGTCGCCGTCCTCGGGCACGAAGAAACCTTCGAGTTCCTGCTTACCGCCGGGCATGATGACGATGAATTGAGCAAGGTATGTATGCTTCGGAGCAGAACTCGGTGTCCCCCTCCGTGCTTATATTGGGTTCCAAAGGATTCCGAAAACAACACGATTCTCATGCTGCTGGCAGATCAAAAGCCTGCACAGTCGACGTCCTACATCGAGGGAGATGACCGCTCCGGCGCATATCTGCGTATGGCACAGCTATATTACGAGCGCTATAATTGGGTATTGGACTGGTCCAACATTCACGGAAAGACCGCCCTCCACATCGCAGCGCTGAAAGGCAACGAGGAACTTGTTCGGGTATGTGTTTATTTTTTTGTGGGTAGAGGACATTGCCTCCAATCATTTCAATAGATGCTGTGCGACTTCGGAGCAGACTTTGATCTTTCGGATAACAAGGGAAATACACCGCTCCACTAGTACGTCTGATTTCATCAATATTTATTTTGGTGGCTCATCTTTTGCAAAGCGCGAGCTCCTGGGGACACATACCAGTCAGTCCATTCTGCGTGAAATGATCAAATGTCCTAATAACACTTGTCGTAGACCGTACAACTGCTGATAGAGAGAGGATGTCAATATTCCGCTCGAAACAACGAAGGATTCACGGCCTCGGATTACGCATACTCGTATAACACGAGAGACACGCTCCAGGAAACCGCACGAGCTCAATTCGAGAACAACAAGAAGCAACGTCGGAATATATTTGCTCAAGCAGCTCAAGCAGCTTCAAGAGGAATTGACCGGGGAGGCTCGTCTCCAATATCCATTGCTCCTCCGCCTCCACCTAAAGATCGAAATATATCATCTAGGCTCCGGAGTGGGTCAGGCACTAGTCGCACGACTGCCACCTCGGACAGCGGAGACCAGGACCCCTTGATTGCAGGGCAATTGTCCTCGTCTCCTTCCCAGCCCTCCACCGCATCAAGCTCAGGATTCGCTGCGCAACCCATGCATCATAATACCCATGTCTCGACCAATTCCGCGACATATTCCACCTCCGGAACTTCGAAAGGCTCGTTGGCAGCGCCTCCCAACCCGGTGTCCGTAGTCAATCGCATGCGGGAAAGGGACGCCGATGCTATGGAAAAATACTGGAACCGGAATCGAAGTGGCAGCCAGGGAACTGCGTCAACTGACACGAAATCAACAAACAGCTCTCACTTCACCTCATCTGGTCCCTCAGCCAATGGCGATGACATCACAGCACTCATGAGCGGTTCAATAACCCCTCGCCGACTGCGTCCCTCTGCGTCAGCTGCGCAGCTAAGGACGGCACAAATCCCGACTTCGGGCACATCTGGAAGTATCACCCCCCAGCCAGAAACAAGGTTGCGGTCCGGGACTAGCCCGAGCCGCATCCGCGGAGCGCCGTCGCCCCTTCCATTGCTCGCAAGATCGTCATCAACCTCAAAATCCTTACGATCGATAGCGAGCGTGGACAGATTGTCGTTTGACGATTCCGCGGAATCGTACACCGGACCACCGAGCCAATACGCTCAGTTCCCAGAGCCACCTCAGGCCGTAAATGGTGATAGCGTAAATGCCACACCGACCAACGGGCGTCGGAAGGCATTCCACATCCTTGCAAAGCCTCTCCAGAGCTTCGACTCGTCGGCCTCGTCAAGTCATCGGCGGGGTATGTCTGCGACTTCTGCCAGGGGCGCCTGAGGCTACGGACATGCTCCGGTCCCCGATTGCGCATTTGACTTGTACCACCAGCTCATTGTATAACCATCATTTCTGGGGAATCTTGTTCGCTTCGTGTACAATCTCCTCTTTGCCACCACCAGACATTTTACGGCCTGACCAGGCATATATTTATTAGTGTATTTCTAGATTTCTTGCCGTCTTTGTGAATGTACGTTGGTTAGACTGCTGAGATGTTCAAGGTTGTAGATACACCTATTTATGAAGGAATTTGTACGTAGGTAAGTATGTACTGGAAGCAAACAAGACGAAGTGGGCGGGCCACTTACCTTAATGAACGGCAAGTGCCGGCGGCCAATCGAAGGCGATGATGTAAAGAGTAAAGCACCAGCAACACGCATCCGCGGGCAGCTATACATAAACGGGACATCGCCAGCAGGACCGCCCCATGAGTCGCTTACCTGCAGTCCTCCAGCAGACGGCCACGACCCATCCTTTTGACCAGCTATGATCCCCCCCATCGCTGATGCTAGCGATGACCCCACTAGCCAGATACCATGGCCTGCTGCTCGGGGTGCCCGTCAACCGGGCCAAACACCCGAGTCATCGACCGAGAGTTCCACCCTGGCTGCAGACGATAATGTGAACGGCGGCCCTACCAAGTCGGATACAACTCCCGGGCGGCGCAGGCTGTCGACATGGGATCTAATCACCCTCAGTATATCCATGGCAGGCGCCCAAATTGCGTGGACGGTGGAATTGGGGTGGGTGGCCGGTCCTTGCCGACTGCGCGAATGCTGATGCGCTGACTGTGGCGGTAGATATGGGACGCCGTTCCTGCTGAGCTTGGGACTGACAGAGCATCTAACGTCGCTGGTGTGGCTGGCCGGTCCTATCAGTGGCTTGGTCGCACAACCGCTCATAGGTGGGCCTCTTATATACACGCGCACTGAATGAGTCATTTATGCCATGGCTCGCAGGTGCCCTATCGGACGCTTCTTCGTCCAAGTATCGCCGGCGTTTCTGGATTCTCTTGTCAACGGTTGCACTCGTAGTGTCCACCATCACCCTTGCCTATTGCATCGAATTAGCATCCTTTTTCGTCGACATCTTCGGTGTCGGTAATGGGGACTGGACGGAGCGACGAGATCAGCTCGTACGTGATCTGTACACGCTTGAGTGCTCATCGCTCAAGAGTATTTAAAATAGGTGACATGGACAGCTATTGGATTTGCCGTCGTGTCGTTCTACGTTCTGGATTTTGCACTGAACGGACTACAGGCTTCCCTTCGAAACCTATTACTGGATGTCGCACCTCCTGGCCAGCTAAGCTCTGGTAATGCCTGGCATGGTCGTATGACCAATGCAGGAAACATCGTTGGATTTGGGTTTGGTAAGAATGTCGTTGGTTTTGTTGCCTTACTTTTCTCATTTCTCTTCTAGGCTTCCTGCCACTGGGTGACCTACCTATCATCAGATTAATTGGAGGAGATCAATTCCGCAAGTTTTGTATCATTTGCATCGTCATTCTTGTGGGCACCGTTTGGATCACTTGCGCCAATCACCAGGAAGAGGAACGGCCAAAAGTGCAGAGGGCAGAGGGGTATGTACACACATGAAATCCTACGTTTCGCTCACTAACACGACTCTTTCGACAGTGGAAAATTCCGTGATGTACTTGACAACATTATAAAAGCCATAGTGAATTTGCCCAAACCGATACGACGCGTATGTTATGTTCAACTCTTCGCGTTCATGGGCTGGTGAGTCGTGACCATGACTATGGCCTCGCGCGTAATATACTGAATCGTGCTCATATCAGGTTTCCCTTCCTGTTCTATTCGTGAGTTTATCATTATTATTGCCTCTGCGACTATAATTCATTAAACCGCAAGAACGACATACATGGGACAAGTAATGGCTTTTGAAGAAGGAAAGGAACCCGATCCAGAACTTGCCACAAGGACAGGCGAGTTCGCCATGCTGATATATAGTATCGGTCAGTGACTCTAACAATATCTGCCATTGCTGGTCTAAACAGCCGCGTTCAGTTGGTGTCATTGCGGGCACAATTCTCCCCCACCTTGCTACTCGAGACCGTCGGCTCATGGCTCACAAGACTGATGTAGACGAAGACGCTGAAATGTCCCGTCTTAGGGCCGCGGTGCGTCAATGGCGAGTTGAAGCGGCACGCTGCGGCCAACCACTCCGATTACCCGTAATGCCATTTCTCCTACGGAACATCTGGACTGGAGCCCTTCTTCTTTTCAGCGTTCTCACATTCTCGACCTTCTTCATATCCACTGTAGTCCAAGTAAGTACCCTTCTAATACATCTGACTTTCTGTTAACCATTTCAGGCAACGGTGTTTATCAGCTTGGTGGGTATTTGCTGGGCTGTAGCCATGTGGGTGCCGTTTGCCATTATCATGGAGGTGCGATATATAGTTTGCTGCACTCACTACTTATTAAGTATTTGCAAAGCTCTTGAAAGAACCCCCCAAACCAACCCATATCCAGCATGAAATTCCACGACCTGCGCACATCCGCAATATTTCAACGCCCGGGGGCCGCCCTTCTTTCTCCGGGAGTGAAAGGCAGCCTCTTCTTCGACGCCGCTCCTATGATGACTTCGGTAATCAACCAGAAGAAGGGGAAACCCCTGCTCTCCCACTTCCCGGTGGGACCATTTTGGGTATTCATAATCTTGCAATCGTGATGCCTCAATTCATCGTACGTTTTCTCTCGCGTCTAATTACCTTTTGGACCTTAACAACTGTTCAGGTTGCTTTGGCTTCAAGCGCAATCTTCCGAATTGTCGACGGTGAATCTCCGTCTACTCTGCAAATGCTAGCGGATTTGCCGAACACCTACTTTGGTAAGAATGGCGTCGCCTGGGTCCTGCGCTTTGGCGGATTCTGCACTCTCATTGGAGCCGTCTTTGCCCGCATGGTTCCACCTACTCCAACTGAGAAGGCGATGCGTCGAAGACTAGGTGAAATGAAACTCCTCGGAGAAGAAATCAACCCGTAATGTAATCGGAATACATCTAGCGTTCTCATTCGTCTCTCGTTACTATGCTTTCTTGTGGATGTCTGATGGTTTAGAATAGGTGGCTGAAGATTTTCTCCATTACATCTACTTCGATTTAATAGCCAATGCGAGCGAGGAATAAGTTATTTTCTGGTCTACTCCACCAGTCTTAGTGTACATATATAGGTTTGAATGGACAAACAACTACTTTTCAGGATATTGCTACAATGAGCCTATTGATAATTACAGGCCTTTGCTTATGATGAAGTAGCAGATGCGGTAATAAAGCACAGTGCCACATCCCAGTCGTTTTTATCTGCACTAGAGATAAGGCGGCAGGGTACTGGGGTAATAGGCGGGGGACCTTCAGGTCCGAAAAGAGATTTGCCTAGCTCATCCACTAGTGGCATATAGTCAGTGGGGATAAGGTCCTAGAGTAAGCACCAAGAACTCACTGAATGTTAGGCTCATGTGCACTGGACAGTGGAATAATCTAATGGAAAGGGTAGATGCCAACAATGGCAAAATGTTAGATATGGCTTTCTTGAATTCGGAAAGCAGTCCCGTAAAATCTGACAGAAAGGCTTAGTGTGTACCCGCAAAGACGTCAAGTGTGCTTACCTCCTTTGATGCAAACAATCCCACAAGCGGATCCGTCCTCAGTGAAGTGAGATACTTCCCAGTGTAAAGCACGCTCATTCTCAAAGGATTCACTGCCTATATGAAGATATGAGTTTTATACTTAGAGACACGAACTGGAGTGCTCTGACCATCATGATAAACTGGGCGCCTATTTTCAATCATAGTCTCCCCGTCGTAATCGTCGATAACCTCGCATCTCCCTGTGTGGATAATGACTTGCTTCTCCACAGAAGCGCCTTTGGGTAACTCTTTGACAACCAAGAATAGAGTCGGCGACTGAATATTTGACTTTGACCTCGGTCAGCATCTCAACTAAGAGCAGACTCACAGCAGGTAACGTACTTGGGCAGAAACATAGCCTGCTTTAACATGGGTAAGGTCGTGGAAGCCAGTCAGCCAGTAGATCGCCAACTGGGTATAACCAACCCAACCACCCCCCGAATTTTCTTTGAGCGCAGAAAGAACACGAGAGACGTGCTGAGATGCCAATGCCGTTTCAAGAGACAGTGAGCGAGGAGAAGGAAGGGAAAGCTGCGATGGTATGAGGCCTATTTGGCCCGAAATAAATGCTCGTTCAGAAACCTACAGGAGAATATATCAGTACTTTGCCAAGATTCTCCTATATGTTGAAACATACTGTGATGGCCTGAGAGTATGGACCAATATTGGCTGGTGCCCAGTAGCTTAAGCTTTGGACATGGAGCGATTGTCGATCCAGAGGAGTCTTTTCTGCAAACGCAATGCACTCAAGCCTGACGCGTATTCCTTCAGGAAGATCGACACCAACACAAGCGCGAGCGGGTGGACTGCTACCAAAAAAAGTGGCATAAACGCCATTGATGCGAACAAACAAGTCCATAGATGATATGTATAAATTAATGATAGAAACCTGAGGCAATTGCAAGTCGTGTTCTGCGAGACATTCTGCAGACAGATGTTAACGGACGAGACAAACATTCTAAGTTGATACAAGTGCTCACTTGCAAGGATACGGAAACACTGTGCCACTTCTTCCTCGATTGTGACTGGACTTTCAGATGGATATATCTGGATATTGGATACAGACACCCATGCGCCCATTCGCTTGCATTCCAATATAGGTATGTTTGGTTGCTGCGTATTTGAAGTAGGAAATGTTGGTGGTTGGATTTCCGTTTTATAATTATTTTCTGATGAAGAAACAACAGATTCCAAAGAGCTGTAGTCCTCATCCAGTAAAGGCGGAATCGCGACAGGATTGGTTATTTCGGGCCTGTCTTCATGCTTGGCCGCTTTGATGCGGAGGAAAGCAACGGTGGCGAAGTCGTTATCAGAATGTATAACTGTCTCTGTTTCCGCCCTCAAAAAAGCAAACCAGTGTCAGTAGGTGTTGAAAAGTGGATTTTTCAATTTAACGTACAAAGTAATTCGGCGCTTGAACAGGGGACAGTCTAATGTCAACGTCTCGTATTCACCGCCTTCTCCACAAATGTGAGAACCGTAGAGTTCGTTCTGACTGGTGAGCATAAATATTCATTGATCATACTCGATAACCACTTACTAGTTTATACAAGGTGTCTTTCATATCAGCCAGACTTTTTCCAAGGTGAGAGGTAGTAAGCCCGATACCCGCTACCTTGATCAAGATGGCATCCATTCCTGATTTAATCATCTCTGACAACAAATCTCCTTGATCCCTTTGCCAGAGAAAGCAAATTGGAGTTAAATCCAGGCGTCGACACCTTCGTAGAAACAGTTTATGACTTGTCGGTTTTGCGAACAAAGTTTTTGCCTACACATGCTCGACTCGCACTCGCTGATAATTTGAAAGAATTGCGCCTACTGACACGCCTTTAACATCTGGAAGGCACGCCTGTTAAAATTGAGTAACACCGCTCGCTGGGAGAAAGTGAGAGCGAAATACCTTCACCGTGGCAAGTAATTCATAGAGATCTTCTGTTTCATCACCTGCAACACCCGCAGACGTCGAATGCCTACCGCCATATTCAGAACCTTGGTTCACGGCATTTCCTGTAATAACTTTTCGATAAAGAGGCACGTCTAATGCCTGAGCAACAAATTCAATAGCATCTTGTCCAACGGTCTGATAGAGATATGAATCGAGTTCCTCTACAAAAACATGAACAGGCAGTGAGAGCTAGATGGCGCGTTTCTCAGACCTTTGCCAGCTTCAGGTCCCAGCGACGCCGCAGCAACAAGTTCATGGCCATTCTTTGAACAGTGAACAAGATTGTAGCAACTGTCTTTACCGCCACTAAGAAGGGCAAGATATTTCATGGCGGTGATTGGTGAAATCAGTCCATGTTCGCGGTCCGATTGGATAACGCGACGATCATCATCCAGTCACGAGCGATCTGTAGATTTGACTCGTCTTGATCTAACTTGTACGCAGCGCGATAGACTCTCACTTATCCTCTCATCTGCGATGCCTACCGTTGCCGTAGACAAGGCTGAACTCTGGGAGCGTCTCGGGAAAGAATATAGTTTGTTCAGATATTGCCACTTTCAATATACAAACTAACAATTCCATTACAGCCACGGACGAGTTTGATAAACTATGCTTCGACTACGGTCTGGAATTGGATGAAGATGTGCGCACAGTGTTTGTTCATTCTAAAATATCGATTTAATCTTCCACAGACAACCGCAGAAGTTGAAGAGGCCATTAAGAAAGGCCTGCCGGCGGAGCGACCAGTGAGTAGTTCTGATTCGGCGCGGCCTGATCACCCATGCTTACCGTCACTCAGCAATTGAAAATAGAGATACCTGCCAATAGGTCAGCTCTTTCTATGTCAATCATGTCATGGACTGGACAAATCATCCTCTAGATACGATCTACTTTGTATTGAAGGCATTGCCCGTGCTCTTCGTATTTTCCTCCAACTATCACCGGCACCGAAATATAAAACCGTCTACCCTAAAGCCGGAGAAGCAGAACTATTGACTGTCAAGATCGAACCAGAGGTGTGTTGCCCTTATTCGTAACAGTACTCTCTCCATAACCCCGCGATATCAGACGTCGAAGATTAGGCCTCTCTTCGCTTGTGCGATCTTACGCAACATCACATTCACCCCCAGTTCCTACGCGTCTTTCATCGATTTACAAGATAAGCTGCACCAAAATATCTGCAGGCGGCGGATACTTGTTGCTATTGGAACACATGATTTGGATACCTTGAAGCCTCCTTTCCGTTATGAAGCCAGGAGCCCCCAAGACATCAAATTTGCACCTTTAGGGAAAAGTAAAGCTTACACCGCGGAGGAGCTTATGACCCTTTATGAGGTACGCCTTTCCCAACGTATATATCGCGTTTAACACTGATGATTTTATCAGTCTGAAAAACACCTGGCAAAATATCTTCACATCATTCGGGACTCTCCAGTCTATCCTATCATATACGATTCGAATGATCAAGTTCTATCAATGCCTCCCATCATCAACTCAGATCACAGCAAAATTACTTTGAATACTCGCAATGTTTTCATCGATGTCACCGCTACAGATCAGACAAAGCTTGATATTGTCGTGAACATGGTTGCCACTATGTTCTCTGAGTATTGCGCAGAGCCCTTTGTGTAAGATGCATACCCCTTCGCATTTTCACCTCTAAGAACTTACACAACCTTCAGTGTTGAACCTGTCAAAGTGGTTTTACCCAGCGGCGAAGTACGCATTACGCCTGACCTATCAGGCCGTGAAATGATTGCCCATGCGTCCTACGTAAACTCGTGCACAGGGCTTTCGCTGAGCTCCCAGGAAGTGGCCACGCTTCTGACTCGCATGGCATTGACAGCTACCGTCTCGCCCTATAATCCTGATGAGATCTCAGTCCATGTTCCAGCGACCAGACCAGATATTCTCCACGAGTGCGACATTATGGAGGATGCCGCTATTGCATATGGATTTAACAACCTCCCAGACACATTCCCCGCCACCAGTACCGTTGCGCAACCACTCGCTATCAGTAAGCTAAGTGACGTACTCCGACACGAGTGGGCTAATGCCGGCTGGGTTGAGGTTCTTCCTCTTATCTTGGTATTTTCAAACATTGCTGTTCATGATACCCTTGTCTTACGATGAATTAGTGCTCCCATGAAGAAAATTTCGAATGGCTAAACCATGTAGATGATGGAAACACTGCTGTCAAGATTGCCAACCCCAAAACACTTGAATTTCAAGTTGTGCGCACTACCCTTGTTCCAGGGTTATTGAAGACCATTCGCGAAAATCGATCGCATCCTTTACCAATCAAGATCTTTGAGACGTCCGAGGTTGTTTTTAAGGACGTCTCGCGAGAGCGACAGAGCCGGAACGAGAGGCATGCAGCAGCTGTATGGTGCAACAAAACCGCCGGCTTTGAGATTGTACACGGCATGTTGGATCGAGCCATGAAAATGCTAGAAGTTCCCAGAATTGGAAGCACGGATTTGAGCGCTGCAACAGGATACTACATCAAAGAAACAGACGGTAGGTTGTTTAGTCTATTGTGGGGTACATTTTGAAGCAACTGGTTGTCTATTAGATCCCATGTATTTCCCTGGTCGCGCAGCTGAAATCTTCTATCGTCCGGCACCTCCAAAAGGTGCCAAAGTATCTACTGTCAAGGCAGATGTGGTTATCGGGATATTAGGAATTCTCCACCCCACCGTGCTAGAGAAATTCGAGATCGGCTTCCCTTGCTCTTCCCTCGAATTTACTATCGAACCTTTCAAGAAGCGAATGCACAAGGTGTGGACTAACGAAGATTAAACCGCGCACAAATACAGTCGTGTATTAGATGTATGAATACAGTAACACGTTACCATGTCCACAAACGTATTGATAAATCCTCAAATCATTTTTCGCTGGGGGGTGAAATCAAATATGACGTATTGGTTACGACTAGTAAGGTACAAGAAAGTTATTTCTTCTTGGCTGGTTCCTCTTCGGGACCGCCGGACACCACTATTGAAATTTAGGCTGAGACAAGATTTTCCCTTGATATGCAACAAGGGACTTACAAATAACGAGAAGGACAGCGCCGATATACATCCAGTATTTCTGCAAAAAGTTCTTCTCTGGCTGTGGTTTCACGATCTCTCCTTCTGGTGTGAGAGGAGGGGGCGCCTTAAGTTCAGGCCTTTTCAGAAAGTGATAAGTAAGTCGCGAATTCGTAGTGAACAGTAATCAGACAAACAATGAAGGGGATTCTGTTCCTCGAAGTATAACGGTGCTGTTCAGGCTTCCGGCTTTTTTTGCAAAGTTACGCAAAGCAGTTGTGGGCGATATGATGTTCTGTGACTTGGATATGGGACACGAGCCGTCATGAGGTATCGGAGACACGAAATAATCCAATGCAAAAGGTTGAGGGTCTTGGCCACCGGTGAGATAGAGCAAGATGGTCTCAGACGTGGCTTTGCTCAGATAACACTACAATTGAGTCCTCTTGAGTCTGTCAATCATGACGAAGTCGGTGGCAGACGCACCGCTTTCACGGAAGAAAAATCCCACAGGCTCTCAGAGGCTTCGCCTTCGTTTTGCAAAGCTACTTGATACAGAGCTTCAGATGGGCCTTCTACGAGCTTTATGACTTCAGAGAAGTCGTTGAGGTCTTCGGCCAAATCTGATGACGGCATAAACGTCGGTATTGATGACTCTGTCGATACATAGCCGCGTTGTCGATAGGGCTGGAGCGGCAACGAGGGATGGAATATGCGGTGATGAATGACATAGTTGCTGGCTAGAGCTGTTGAGAATAGAGCCGTCACAACGGCAAGGACCCTCATGATTGTAGATGGCGGTGAGAGAGATAACTCAACCCAGGCACGCTGGCGCGTTTGTGATGGCTGCGTTGTAGTGAAATGGCGACTCCGTGTGCACAAGTGACTTCTGATTGGATATATCGCTAATTATTTTTGGTTAGGTCTCGGGTTCACTAGCCGTTAAAAAATATTCCGCCACTCTGCTATTTTTCTCGCAAATTCATCTAGCACTCAGGAAATAGTTGACTCAATGACCTTCTTGTTTTCCAGTCAGTTTGATATAAATAGCGTGAACAGAGCGGAGTTGCGCCCGAACTCGGTCAAACTCCGCTCGACAAGTGGATCAGACACCTGAACAGCATCAACCACCTTCTTTCTCCCATCCTTCCTCGTCCCGTCTGACTGTGCTCTACTCTTTCTATTTATCTTATTTGTCTCTTTCCATCATTCGTCATGGCTCATCGCTATGCACCTCTGCCCAACCCTAGTCCAGGACACGATGCGACACAACGCGATAGAGAGGTCGAGATGCAGGCTGCATTCGATTACTCAGATGACGAAGATGAGGCGGACAACACATCGGAATCTCGTCCCTTAAACCCAATACCTACATCTCCTAATTCAACAGCACCACTCCCTTCCCATCCGCCAGGAGCCTATGACTTCGAGAACGTGGATTACGATTATCCTCCGCCAGGTTCTCCTCCGGGTCCCTCAGCTATTGCTCTACCAAACACATACGGAAACTCGAATGGGCTAATACCTGTCTTTATCCCAACAGAGAACCGTGGTCCGAATCGCATGTGGTTTCAACGCGCAGCCGCCGCAGTGCTGCCATCAACCGTCATCAACAGGCTCGGCCTGGCTCGTCGAGTCCCCACAGGCCCCATTGGCGGCGGGACAAGCAATGACGGTGTATTTGCCAATGTCACTGCTAAGCCCAGTGCACCAGTACGAGTAGAGGATGGTGCGTGATATGCTCGTTTCATTCTAATTGCATCCTCATATGTTTATCAAGGTGATGGTGCTTATCTGGTACCAGAGGATGCCAGACAAGAAGCTCCTCCTTCATATGCATCTGCACAGGCAGACGCGGTCCCTCCGTACTGGGAAACAACCATACACGCCCCGTTTTCCCCGGATTCGGCAGGAGAAATGGTCATTGACTCGCTCCCCACAGGCTCGCTTTTCTCATTCTGCTGGAATCTTCTCGTTTCTGTTTCCTTCCAATTTATTGGTTTCCTCCTCACATATCTTCTGCATACAAGTCATGCCGCTCGTCTAGGCTCAAGAGCAGGCTTAGGAGTAACCCTCATACAATACGGTTTCGCATTACGCAGTCGACTTGATTCAAACGATGAGAAAGGAGACACAACAGCCTGGAGCGAGTGGGATTCGGAGTCACGTCCCGCGGAGGGACACCCTATGCACCACCATCACATGGGAAATGTATCTTGGAGTACACCCATGTCCAATATCACAGAAGAACAAGCGACCATAATGGTTTCGGATGCAACGACGGAATGGCTTTCTTTCTTCTTGATGACGATTGGTGAATCTTCATATAAATAATCATTACGTGTTGCTGAACTCAGTTGATGACAGGGTGGTTTGTGTTGTTGACATCGCTGCTGGGATTCTGGCGTGTGAAACGTTGGGAGCGCGGAATCATTGCTTCGAGAGAGAGCGCAGCGGCTTCTGCACCTCCCCGGACAAATCCTGGTCTACTAGGTAGTTCCTTTGGTTTCCCTGGTCTTTCACGAGCAGACATCTATCAAGGCTTCGGGTTTGGCTCAAGACGTCCGAGTGACGAGCCAAACAGCCCGATTGGTGAAGCTGGAAGTGCACATCAACCTTCTGAAGAGACCCAACCAATGCTACGCTTGAACTCGGCCGATTCGCAGCGACATCATGCTATCGTCAGAGAAGAACGACTGCAACGAGATCTTCAAGAAGCTGGCTTATTGTGACCATTTTTTATACTGCGCATTTATTCAAGACAATTTCAGGTTGTACCATTTTAACATCTACTGTATACCCTACCATTGTTTTTATCTCAAGGTTAATGTGGAAATTGACGTTGGTAACTCACAGATGAGCGACTTCACGTCAATAAGGTTTAGATCGCATTTTTCCGGCGCTAGATCCGAAGCCTCGCAGCACCGTTTGGGCACTGATCATCAGTTATTGGTGGTCCACGAAAGACTTTTATGTAAGGTTCTACATAGTTCTGCCCCGATAAGACGAAAAAGAACAATTCAACATATACCAAATCAATATTCAACGATGACTTTGAGAATACGCAAAGGAACGGAATATGATTCTCCCTCTCTTTCTCAGATCTGCCTATTGACGGCCAATGCTGGTACATCCTCTGAAGACCTGCATGATTTTGGGGAACTACCGGGACTGGTCTACGCAGTGCCCTACGTTAAACTGCCCACAACATGGGCATTTGTTTTGGAGGACGACGCTGGAGAGGTCGTTGGCTACATCGTCGGCTCTACCGACACTCGCACTTTCGAAAAATATGCTGCTGAACACTGGTGGCCACCCATTTCCGCCAGGTACCCACCCGATAAGGTTGTCAAAGCCGCAGATGTACAGTACACGGAACGCTTGCGCAATATGTCCATCACTCCTGAACCCAATATCGCCTTTTCTCCCGCGCATCTGCATATAAATATCTTGGAGAAACACCAAAAACAAGGGTGGGGAGGGAAGATGATCGCGACGGCGGTGAGGTTCCTGATTGGTGAGGGCCTTCAAGGCGTGTGGCTAGGGGTGGATCCACGAAATGAGGGCGCAAAGCTTTTTTACCAGCGGCTCGGCTTCAAGCAAGTCGAAGGAGCGGACGCCAACCAACTGGGCCTCAGGTTCGATGAATTTGAATGGAAAGATGGAAAAACTGAATGAATACAAGGCAATTTACTATTTATGTACGTCACTGTCGTTATATAGTCCATGTCATATGCACTTAACGGGTTGAATTCAATGTTACTGAATTCGACTTGATATACCGACCAGCCGGTCAGATGGCACTTTGAGGTCAGAGAACTTGAACATAAAATTGCACAAAAGATCAATAAAAGGTTCAAACTTGACCAGAGCTCAAGTTGTGAGTGGGATTCTGGGAATACTTCCAAATACTAATCGTTCAGTAATCATTGCCTTTACATAATTACCTAGGTCCTACAGTGTAGGACGGATAAACCCGACCCCTGATTTCTGAGCTCAATTTTTCGAATTTTGAAGAAATTCTTTCACTTTTGGG
>JAEKIV010000111.1:0-84006 GCA_016801325.1 Hypholoma fasciculare | reverse complement strand
TATTTTTGAATCAATCGCACCAGGCCTTTATCGAGGATTCTCGCATCGCCGCATCCTCATAAAGGCCTGGTCACGAGGCTACCCCTTTTCTTCCATGTCGAATTCCAGTCTACCTCACTACGCCGATGTAAAGGCCGTGCAAACTTTTATCGGTTCTTCTGTTCAATCTCTACTGTTGCAATCATTTTTTTCAAGTGCGGCAAGTGATCATATTTACTATCACGTAGTACTGATCCTATAGCTTTAGGAATATATACACTGATATTTCTGAAAACAGCAGGTTAGAGTTAGCTCTGGAATTTTTTACAGTGTCCAGTACCCACTAGTATCCAAATCTGACTGTTGTCGCACAGTCCTGCTCGTACAACAACGAAAGCGATACATCCTTGGAGTTTTGTTCGCTTTGTACGTCACTCTGATATTGGAACTTGTAGCAGAATGGCAAACTCTACGCCTCATGATTGTCGTTCACAACGAGACCCGGGATACCATGATTTTTGAAAACCTTCACGGTCCTGGCATGCACCGAGTGGAAAAATTAGGAAATGCGGTATCCGCATTGTCGGCGGTGATTGCGGATAGTCTCTTAGTGAGCTTTTCTCTGTGTCTCGTGAGTAACTTATTTGATTATGCCAAATTAGACTTGGCGGTGTTATTACATTTGGCAGAGGAATAAGTGGATTCTTGGCGTGAACTTCTTCATATTACTGGCAGAACTCGGTAAGATTCCAAAGATCAATGCTTCTATGCATCTATTGAATGTAGTATGCTAATTTCGACCTAGTCCTCCTTCCAATATTTCTCACAACAAAAACTAATTGGGGGCCTTATCTTGACTACGACGACCTCTACTGGGTGATCTCTCTGGCGGTCACCACAGCTTCAACAGCTTTGATCGTCTACCGAATTATTGACATGTCAAAGATGAGCAACAAAACCACACCGTACAGTTCTACAATTGAAATCCTGGTTGAGTCCGCAACGCTATATACCATCATCATTTTCATCTGTGGCATTCTGCTTGTTTCCCGAGCTTGTAGACCTGATATTATATGGCTATTTCAAGTGTACGACTGTTTTAGCTCGATACAGACTCCAGTGGCGGTAAGTACAGTGATTTCATACAGCTTATATCTTGATACTCAGTCTCAAACAGGGTATTGCACGGGCCGCCAACACTAATAACATTGCGGGTGGCCACTGGGCAAGCGAGAGTGGACGAAGAATGGGCCGAACCCATTTCAACTATCGCTTTCAGAGCACAAGAATCTAGGAGCGATACCACTACGGTTGAAGAAACCGTTACCCATGGTATTTTAGGGCACTCCATGGGCGCATCATCGGTTCCGCAGGCGATTCTAGATGGACGAAAGGAAGACTCTGCATTGTCATAAATTTTATACTTGTAATGGACTTCTCATAAGCATGTTCATTATACTTACTCTATGTATTAGTACTGGCATCCGTAGCTGCGCATTCCGACAAGTGTGGCAACCTGTCACAAATGAATTTGACGCGGTTCTCACGGATAGATCGTCCAATGAGACGTCTGAGATCGACAGAGAGGTTGGGACTTGCTGCATCTAGTATAAGTTGCTATTTATGCCACTAGTATTAATACGTAGACAAACAGACTCTAGACAAGTTCAACCAGACCATAACCACCCTCCCCTCCCCAATTTCTCTGCACTTTATATCGGATAAAATAATTGGTGTTCGCGTTTTCACCATAACAGCAGTAGCCTTCTTACCATGTCGAATTCAAGCATACCTCATTTCGGTGATGTGAAAGCTGTACAAAATCTCATCGAAGTAAACGTTGAAGCTACACTAATACAATCTTTTTTCACCGGCAAGCTCTGATTTTTAATTAAGCTAAAATTGTGTGCTGACTTGAATTTGTTCTAGGACTTTATACATTGATATTTCTCCAAGCAGCAGGTGATAACTGCTTTCAATCTACTCTTCTAGGTTTTGACTTGCCAAATATCCTTTCTTTTCATATCAATATGGCAATCCTTCTGTAATTGTGTCGTTTCTGAACCACCAGTGGCACTCATTCAACAACGAAAGGGATACATCCTCGGAATTCTAACAGTTCTATACATAACTGTAGTCTTGGATCTCGTTTCAGGATGGCGAATATTGCGCTTAACGACAGTCATTCACGACGAGACCCGAGATAGTATCATATTTGAATATCTTTCCAGCTCAGCTGTTTTTCGAATGAAGAGAATGGCCAGTGGAACATCTGTTTTTGCTGCTATGATTGCAGATGGCCTCTTGGTGAGCATCCTATCAGGTTCCATCATAGGTTAATATTCTGACCTGCTGAAGGTCTGGAGATGCTATTATATTTGTCAAAGAAATAAATGGATCCTTGTTATAAACTCAATAATATTGTGTGTGGAATTTGGTATGATTTTATCACCCTTAAAAATGTGGGCCGTGCTAATTCCGAATAAGCCTTGGTGCCAATTTTCCTGGTCACCAATATCACCTTGGGACCACACCTCTCGTTTACTGATCTTTATTGGATTATCTCCGTGGTCGTTACCACCGTCTCAACACTATTAATTGTGCGCCGAATCTTAAGCGTCAGATCGAAGTCAACAAATGGCAACGATGAATCGGACACTTACCACTCCACAATTGAAATATTGGTCGAATCTGGGGCGCTTTACACCTCGACAATTCTTTTATGCGGCATTTTTGTAATCACCGAAGTGTTTGAGGAAGAACTTCTTTGGTTATTTCAAGTAACCCAGTATCTGACAGCCATCCAGATAACAATAGCTGTGAGTAGTTTGTTAGTCCCGCTAGGCAGACCGCAGAACTCACTCTCGTTTTCCACTTAGGGAATTGCACCAACGTTGATAACATTGAGGGTGGCTTCAGGACGTGCCAAAACAAACGCTGAATGGGCAGAACGGGCAGAAGGCTCCGTCATTGTCTTTGGTACACAAAGATCCGCCAACAGGATGGACACTGGGACCATCAATGAGTTAGATATTAGAGGGTTCACTCAGGGAGGAACGCGATCTGAGGGAATAGTGGAGGAGCCGATCAGGGAATCCAGATAAAATGCAATAAAATTTGTTACATGTGCAATTAATTTAAATTATTATGTAGAGAGTTGTAACCTTTGGGCGCCGAGTAAATTTACCTTAGATAGATGAGACGTTCCAGTTACTAGACATCGAAAGTCTAATCTTACTTACTGCCGAGTTATATGCCTACAACTGTCTTGAATGCTTCATAGCACCTGAAGATTTCACGTCTGTTATCCAGAGGCCGCATCCCTTCACTATCTCGTCGGAGGACAGGGCTAGGCAAAAGCGGATAACAATAAGTCACGCAGGTTTCCTCGGGAGAATAGGTCCCATTGCGAATATGAGTGCACAGAGATTCGGAAACTGTAATTCGGAAGAATGTAGGTGACGACCCCGACATGACAATGCCAGGAATAACCTAAGTGAGGGACAATATTTCATAGGACTCACTAAGTCAACAAATGACTTACTACTTCCTTCATGGGAGCAAGTCCCATTAATTTCCTTTCAGTTTGATTTTCGGTGAAGGCACCGATTGCTTCGTGCCTTGTTAGTTTGCTTTTCATCCAGCTTTCTGGCCTCCTGGACAACAAGAAGGATACTGTTCTGAGACCGGTTGACAATGCAAACACTGGTTGTTACAGGCCTGCTTTCGCCGCAAATGTAGAGCAGAAGGTGCGTGCCAATCGCGGTGGACGTAAATAACCCACAAATTTGAAAAGCACGACAGTAAAGTCGACCACGGCAGTTTCGCCACTTTCTGGGTCGGTGTTCATGACAAGGTTAAGGTAATTGAGTAGCTCTACATTATGAGCTTGTTGCATGGCTTGAGCACTGGCAGTGTTCAGAAGCTCTGTATCTACTGATGGATGTGGCAACTCCTGCGGTGTGCAGTTGTAAGATTGTTCTTTGAGGACTTAGTCAGAGCTTGATTTTGCTACCTGTAAGCCAAAGAACGAAAGAGGGTCCATCTAATTGAGGCTTATGTGATATGAATCGAGGTCATTCAGAGTACAGTTGTTGCCAGATTTGGCGGGGTGTATAATGTTAGCCTGAGTATTCAAGTTGAAAAGCAACGGAAAGTCGATGTGTTCCAGTCTATCCAACTGACGACGTCACGGCCGGAGTTCTCCGATCGCCACTCTCCCACGCACTTCCTGTTGAGTGCAAGTGCACTGACAACCTACTCCTGCGTACGCCAGTATATGAAGAATCGGATTCATTTTTATACTTCACTTTTCGTTATAAGGAAATTCAATTTGGACTGATATTTATAAATACAAAACTGTATCTCACTCTTCTAATTCCAAGGCTGTCTTCTACGTTGGAGATAAGACAGTGAGCGGCGATGAAAATCACCTACTGAAATTACACGTCACAAAGTATGAAGGAAATTCTTGATCATCATAACAATGATCTTGGGGCCGCGTGGTAGCTCACTCTTTTCTTAGATCAGCGTTAACATCTAATGAGACAAGTTTTTCAACATAAGCGTCAAGCTGTCTCTTTGATTAAAACCTTGATAACTGGACTGTAATATCATTCACAGCACATGTGTCCGTAATTTATGAGGCTCACTATAATGTATGACTGCAGGTTCTGCATTACACAGGTCCCACGATCTACAGCAGCCTAATCGACACTGCTAACTAATAATAAACGAGAGAATTCGCGCCCTCTTCAGTCTTGGGCCCGTGGAAGTTGATTCCCACTGCGGCCTTCTTGATGGCTTGGTATATGCCATAGCATAGCTCAGTGCGGGATATCGCTGCTGTTTCTTGCTCTCATGTCTATCTCAATCTTACCTCAAGCCTCTCCAAGTACCATACAAATTGTAATTGATTCAGCATTTGAATCAGTGACATTGCAGGCTTTTTTCACGGGTAAGATTCTATTGTGATTCTAGTTCAGATATTCGCACCGACAAAAGCAATATTTTAGGGCTATACACATTGGTCTTTTTCCAAGCAATAGGTAAGTGTTGCCCGCTGTGAGTGGTCGCCGATGATTTCGATATTCTCGGATAGCCAATTTCATGATCGTTGATTCTATTTTGTGTAGAATTACTCATTCGCCAGAAAAAAGCATACATTGCTGCCCCTCTGACAATGCTATACATCACAGTAGTTCTGGATTTCGCAGGAGAATGGGAAATGTTACGCCTTGGATTAGTTGTGCATGACGAGACACAAGCAGCGATTGCGTCAGAAATTGACTATGGCCCTCCGGAAATGGATAGAATGACAAATACGGCACTGGTTCTGTCGGCACTCCTTGCAGACAGTCTCCTGGTTAGTAGCCTCATACATTTTGCAGACACAAAATTTAAATGGAATTTTATTAGGTCTGGAGATGCTTCATTCTCTGGAACAAAAATAGGTGGATATTGGTGATATACTCAGTAACTCTTCTTGTAGAGATTGGTATGAGCACTAGTCATATACTCCCCCACAAAAATTGATCTCCTGCGCTTCTAGTTCTTCTTCCAGTATGGCTGGTCACCAATATCACTTTGGGGACTCTGTCTTTTGTCTCCTTGTATTTCATCATCTCGTTTTCAGTCACCGTTATTTCAACGAGCTTGATTATTTACCGAATTTTTACCGTGTCGAGAAGGGGCAACAGCAAGATCGCGCCTTATCGCTTTACAATCGAGATCTTGGTCGAATCCGGAGCGCTATACACCACCAATATATTAATCGCCGGAATACTTCTTGTCCTGCAGGCCAACGGAGCACAAGCGCCATGGATAATAGAAACAAGCCAAATACTCTACTCTATCCTGGTCCCCATCACTGTATCCCGAGTATTACTGATATCCGAGCATTTCTATAACTAATCTTTCTCTTAGGGTATAGCGCCGACACTCATTACGTTGAGAACTGCCTCGGGAAATGCCAGACCAGATGCCGAATGGTCCCAACCCATATCCGACATTGCATTCCAAGCTCAAGAATCTCGACGGTCTACAGCCAACGGAAACCCCGAAACACTTGATGACCGTGATGGCGAAATTAGGGTTGTGGATCGTTCTGTGGGTAGGGTCGAAGAAACCAGCAAATTTTGTGCAGAGGGGTAGGATGAAACGTATGAAATAAGCCCGAATTAATGCACCTCCCCATCCTCCTCTCATTTGCGGATCGGCGGCGACTCAAAATGACTTCAATCCTAATTCAATATTCAATCCTCATGTTGGCGATGCAGTTGTAATAAATGTTGAAATAGATCCAAGAATCTATGAAATTAAACAACCCTTGAAAATAACGTCTAACACGTCTAGTACTCATATACAGGTGGATTTAATCTCTTAATTCTCCTCGATTCTCCTCCCGTTTCTCTTCAGTATCTCTTCAGTATCTCAGTATTTTTATCACCGCAAACCACGCGGCGGCAGTTACGAACGGCCCGGCGCCTTTAATATTTTCATCTCCAGCTGGGGGAAAACAAATCGCGCGGGCACTGTAATATCCAGTGATTTTCTCGTATTTCAGGCCTATAGTCTACTTGTCACTGGCTACAGGCCTGGCTTTTCTCTCAATTCTCGCCGTAACTGTACGAGAGGCCACAATATTACGTAAAGGTTTCCCCTGCTGTCGTCTGTGGAACACGCGGATCCGGCTCTTTCAGTTTCACTGCCCTCGAGGTCAAGAATTATACACCTCGCCAGCCTTTTTTCATACTTCCTTTCTTCTCCTCTCTACCCGGACCTCAAACCACCAACTGTTCACTGTTAGCCAGCAAGAGGAACAGCCAGGTCGACATTGGTTGGAATTTGCCACAATCACCAGCCAGGTTGATCCAGATTCACCAACTTTCCAAACGCATCTTCGCAGCATCTGATACTTCCTAACTTCGCACCCTGAGAGATCGCGGAAGATCCAAGCTTTGCAATGCTCTTCTCCCTCACCTCGCGCATAGTCAGGTACGCGTAGCGCTCGTCATCGACGGAATTGATTCCGACCTGGTCCTTCTTTCATCAAAGCGCATTGGCAGCGTTCATATATCCGGGGTATGCGTCATACAAGACCCTCAGCCAGCGACCAGCGTCGGAGGAAGATATTGAGCGATGGTTGATGTACTGGTCGGTCTTGGGCTGCATCGTTGGCGTGGAATATCTGGCGGAGTGGCTTGTCTCGTGGTGCGTCTCTCTATTCAATAACAACAACCAACAACTCTAGCTTTGTCTGAAATATTCTACCCCAAGGATTCCACTATACTCGACCATGAAAGCCATCTTTCTCTTGTATCTCGCACTCCCGCAAACACAGGGGGCCACATACATATACACCGTCCACCTACGCCCGTTCTTCGCCACCCATGAGCAGCAAATCGACGCCGCGATTGCAGAGATTCGCAGCCGCGCGTACCGCTTCGTTCAGGAGAAAGCGCGCGCGCTGTGGGCGGCGGTCGTCGGTGCCCTTGCGCCAGGTGCTGACGCATCCGCAGCCTCCGGCGCACGGCCCGCGAGCCAGGCGCCCGCGATGGCCACGCCCGACGCGGGCCCCGGCCAGCTGCTCGCGTCCCTCTGGACATCCTACGGCCCAGCAATCATCGCGGGCGGAACGAGTCTGCTCAGGCAGGGCGCGGCGGCAACGGTACCTACCGGGGCGCGGGCAGCAGGGACCACAAGCACCATTGACCCCGAGGAGCGGCGCAGGCAGCTTGAGGCTGAGCTCGCATCGCTGCCCATGCCGACGGCGAACAACCCCGCGCGGCCATCCTCTACGCGGTCGTCGTCGGGCTCGTCGGGCTCGGTCATCCGCGAACGCACGATATCCGGCAAGTTCGAAGAGATTAGAGGGGGCGAAGTTGAGGGCTACCAGGTCGAGGAAGATTTTGTCGGCGGGTTTGTGACGGGGCAGGGCGGTGCAGCGACTACCAAAAGCTCTGGTTGGTTTGCGGGTTGGACGGGTTCGAGCAGTGGGGGAGACCGAGGGGCTTACGAGAAAGTGAAAAGCGAGTAGTGAACGCTATCCCAGCTGCTACTTCATATAATCTACCTCATTTGTTCCGTGGACTTGATCTATCTTTCATCTAATATTTATGTAGCATTCAAGATCTATATAAGAGCTATAATGTAAGGTGATAATTCTTTATTGGCACTACGCTTGTCTCGATGACTACAAATGCTCTCGCAAATGAGGCTACCTCCCTATGCTGTTGGTTCATTGTAGACCCATAAAATCTACTCGTGGGAGGTGCAAGATGTATATCCCTGTCTCTGAACAACACAGTTGGCGCAGAGGGAACCAATCGACTGGTAGTAAAACACGCTGGTGGTATTCAATACCCACTGCACCGAAATCATTGCGCAGATGCGTATACATAATCCACCAGCAACTGCGAGCGGTAGAACAGACAACCAGGAGCGTCGATTGAATAACGCCATTATTCAAAATGGACTCATTTGCCCAGAGAACTATGCGACATGACGCGGAGGTTTCTCAATTGTTGACGCTAGATTATCAACGGGCTTATGGTAAAAACGGTCGAAAAACATGACCACGAAGGGCTGGATTCCAGCGAACATCGGCATATGTACTATGTAGGCTCGTTGCCCAGCTTTTGCGTAACCAGATATAAAGAAAATAGGGGAACAGCAACAAGTGTCGGGAGAGTATGGGGCGCTGTCGGGCGGCTAGCACCAGCAGAGGAAAAATCTGTCAGACAGAGAATGTCCGCAACGATTCTTGACCGTGCCTTGCTTTTAGATGTAGATGGGTGCGTGTAAAAGTGGTAATAACTGAGGGGTTTTGTCGCAGCGATGTGGTGTGAGCTGAAGAGACGATGAACACAGAGGAACTCCGGGTAGTGGAAAGGGAAAGAAGGAAGTACTTCCAGAAGTCGTCCGCGCATGCAGCTAGCACTAAGAAGCGTGTAGTGAGGGTGCAGTATATCAGGAGACACAGGCGTTCAAGCAGAGCAAGTTTTGGATGTTGGTTACGCCCCAGACTGCAATCGAAAAATCGAGTCAATCGCGTGGGGCTACATACGAGACTCAAGGATGGCCAATCCAGAGTGATTGTCTCGCTACGCGCGTCTCCATACTCAGAGAAGCGTCGCCATGTGCTTGTAAAGGGGGGTTGGAGAATCGAGAGACCTGGTAGGAGGAGAAAACAGGCGTTCCTGGTTCGAGCGAGTCACAATTCCAACTGCCCCAACAAATCTAATGTTGTGATTTATTTGTCACCGGTGGCGACTTGCAATACACTGGAAGATTTTGTGAAGAGCTTTCATTTGACGCTCGCTCGCGCTACAATCCATTCCAAAATGATTCGATTAACAATATTTCCAGCTGTCGCTAAAGCTGGATCTAGTTTCGTACATACACAAGTATGATCGTTCTATTCTCGTCGCCAATATATTTCTTATCTTACAACAGCGCCCAGCAAGCCCATGTCATTCAACTGAAGATTGATTCGAAAGTAGAATGATATCTAGGGTTAGTCGTAAGTTCCAACTCGTGTTTTGTGTTTAAAGCTTGAAGGCAGTAGAAACCCGGACCTCAATTAATCAGAACTGAGCCGCTGCATTGGGCGGACTCGCACAACCGCCAATTCTAGGTAAAAATAGAGATCAGTCAATGCATAGATAGCTCCCAAAGCTCATTTAACTTACATATTAAGAGGCCAAGAGGTGAAGTAGAACATGTATCGTCCGCTAGACTTGCATTCTCTTGATAACTCTTCCAGATCAAATAACTCGCCAATTGGCATGCCCCACAATCTATCGTGCGAGATATCAGCATGAGACCAAGCCTCCGTATGAGCAGAGTAACATGCCCGAGAAGTGTCTGCATAGAATCCAGGTCACAAGAGGAGTTAAATCGTTGTCATATCGCCGCATACCTGATGGATAGATTTTCCTGGTGGGGGAGGCCACGTCTAGTACAAATTGAGCAACAAGCTATCAGCTATGAAATTTAAATCAGTAATTAATTTTACCTCGAGAGAGGGCTGGTCCGACGCAATAGCGCTGAAATGGTTGTTCCTGATTTGATTTTAGCTGATTTAGTTGAAGCAGATATTGAAATGACGAAGAAATTGCGCACCAGAGAAACTCCTTCATTTCTTCAGAGTGATCTATTCCGGCGCTAAATATTCAAGCATTGAATTTCCGTCGTACGAGTGCGGATGGGGAACGACTGACAATGTCTCTTCCTTGGCTCCCAATGCGGCTCGAGCATCGTTATCGACTGTGTTGTACTTCTGGATGAACCCCGCGCGTATGATCAGGATGTCTCCCACTCTAAATGCGACGCCCTGTTTCTGGGCACAAGCCTGAAGGTCGTCCACAGTAATAGTATGGGTTGTCCATGGATCATAAGGTAGTTCCTTTGTTCCGGATTCCGTGAAGTATTCGACTAAGTCAAGCAAAACCCCCCTTCCGCAAATTCCGTGACGTGCCCAATCTATCCAATCATGTTGAACTTTTATTTTATCAAAATCATGATGCGATGAGATGTACATACTTTGGATGCCAAGTTTACTCAATTTTGGATCAATGTTAAGCGGATCTAAAATAGGCTGGCGCCCAATGGGCAGGGAATCCGATGGAACACTGTTGGGCGTATCACGAAGCTGATAATTTCAAGATGGTGACCACCTACCCTTTGTAGTACATCCCGTGGTCGAGCAGGCCGAAGTGTTTCATCCCATCCCATTGGCTCCCAGATTGTGAATTCTACAAAAACATCTTTGTGAGTAAGTACGAGTAGAATGTAAAATAAGTATCTCACGAAGTGGATTTCATCATCTCTCAAAGCCTGAAGAGGTGGTTCACGGAGTGACTGCGTTACCTCGGGAGTCTTTCTCGAGAACATAGGCTAATTTGTGGCATTATCAGATTGTAAAGATTACTATTCACAATGCAACTTACATTCTCTGGAAAGTTGATGGGCCTTCGTCGGTGTACGACGTCCTCGCAATTTGGTAAGAATAAAAATACTAGAGCTCGCTCGCTTACCAGTTGAGGGATATATGTTTCCCCGTCCTATAGCGATTTGTCGAACTTGGCAATGAGCATTGAACCACGAGGGAACCCAGAATACCTGAGACTAACCTTATTTCTTCATTGGCCGCACGCAATACGACTTCTTGAGTTAAAAGGTTGATCGTGCCGAGTTCATCGTCTTCAGGCCAGACATTCCAAGCACAGCCGGCGAAGTCCTTATAGTGCGGAAGCTCATCAAACCTCGGGAGGCTCACGGGAACCTTGGTGGGCGAATTGTGGTTGAGAGACATCCTTTACAGATAAGCGTGAAATCCATTCGGATTATATGTACCCCATTGTGAAAGTAGTTTGACACGCTGTTGTTGGTGGTCATGAGATGTGCTCTACGTCAATACGAGCCGTTGACCCGCAGTGTAACAGGCAGGCCGAGAAACCTGCCGTCGCTCCGCGACTGGTCATAAGGCTCGTACTAACGAAAATTAGACAGAATCACACGGCCAAACCTACTGAGTTATTTTGGCGTCAGGAATGGTGATAGAGTGCCACTCCACAAATATTCACGTCTCCCTAATATAGAGTAGGAATTTAATTGATTCCATGACCGACGGGTGGAACCGCTAACAGAACGAGGACACCTTCAAGTTATTCGAGTCCTAAAATATTTCTCTTGCCCACGAAATCGCTGGGTAGCAGTAAAGGGTGTAGGCTTCAGGTTTTATATATAAATTTGTCCAATAATAAATTTATATCACTACCCACTCAGTGGTCAACCAAGGTCTGTCAATGGTGATCCAAAAAGGTTCCCGGAATTGAATGCGTACGTTTTCCAGATTTCAAGTTTCCTTCATTTCTTAAGGTTTCGCCGGGGTTGAGAAACCCATGGAAAATGTTTCACCTTGGACTATATACTGATGCGTACGTCCTTTGTTAACGCTGGTAACTTCATCATGCCAAGCAATCGAGATATGTCGATACTAATACCATTCCACTTATATTAATAAGCTTCACAGCATGAAGCTGCGTAACTTCCCCCTACTACTAGGCAGTGCTATCTACTCTCTCTTGATCCCAGTTACGGTAAACCGTACTACGCCTGTCATTTTTCAATAGTACTAGGAATTCAACACATTATTTTCTGGATTTATCGCAGGGGATTGCACCAACACTGATGACACTGCGAGTTGCCGCTGGTCATTCCATGGAGGATGCGGAATGGTCGCAGCCTATAGCCTCTATTGCTTTTAGGTCAAGGAGGATCCTCGGCGCTGCCGAATCGAGGGATGAAGAGCGCTCTGTCTACAGCAATACAGAATAGATCAAATTTTAAACCAAGTTCCAGGGAAAGGGAGAACCAAATATACAACATGGTCAACCCAATGGCTCGTGGGCGGGCAGGTTATAATATAGATGATAGTCGACCCACGGATGAAAAAAGCAGGCGCTAGCGGTGGCGCCGTCCAAAAATTAGGCCTTTAGCTTTAGCCTTTGTTCGTATATTGAAGTGCTCCTGTGCGGGAACGATACCGTTTGAGAAGATATGAGAAACTGCGTGTTTAAGGACAGTTTCACTCGCAAACATGGTTCCAGTCACTAGCCACCAGCAATTTTTGGCAGCAAAGCCAGTGTCAGATGGTGCCACGCTGGTGGATGCAACGGGCCTCGGTGGTGGCATTCCACGCGACTAGATAAGCTGGTACACGGCGGCGCGAGAAGATGTTGCAGGTCATGGAAGAGGACGCGCGCGAGGACGAACGCCTTGGTGGCCGCGTTCAGGAACTCCTCGATGAAGATAGCAGGCTGCAGGGCCGCTAATGCGCATATATTATAAGATCGACTTATCATCTTTTATTTGGTCTGAGAAGGAGACTAGCTAACGCGTGCACGTTCGACTCGCGCTCGAGGCCCATATTGAAGAGCAGCAGTAGCGGCGAGGTGCTACTCGAGTCTCGCCCTCGTCGTACTTGTAAGTCGTCGTCTTACACTAGGAGGCTGTGAGCATGTCTGCGTGCTGAAATAGGCTGAAATTTGGCCGAAACGAACAAGAACTTCGTATCGGAAATAACGCCTGATATCGGATATAAACGGAGGCGCGCCATCAATCCGTATTAGGCGCACAGCAACCTAACATAGGAAATTATTGATCAAGCTTCAAGAGTGGTGACGCCACACAAGCACACCACAAGCGCGTGTAGCTACTTATCGACATCCCAAGGGCCAGGGACAGAATGGGTCAAGAAATTTTCAGGCCTACTGCAAATGTCTGAAGCGCATCGCGAAAGTTAAATTCAGGAATAAAGAGCTCGGTTGTTCTGTATTCGCAATTCTCTTGTACTTCCTCGCTGATCCCAGCGCCACTGGCAAGTTTCCAATCTGCTCCAGCCTCCGAATACGATATTCTGAGTCTACTCGGGTCCGACACACCCAACAACAACGTCACTGTCTGATGTTCTTAGCAGAAGTGCTTCTTTCATTTCCAGTACATATTTATATAGCACCTCATTAACATTTTGGATGAAGCCGGATGGCATGGTCATCATGATCATCATGGCCTGGTGGCACTTTAGTGGCTTCGTACTGTGATGTGCGCCCGCGCCGTGATGATGCTGTGGAGAATTAATGATGATTCGATTCATTATTTGCTAGTCATGATGATAAAACAAGATGACGTCGTCACCTATATCAAGGTTTACATCATTGAAGAAGGTGCATCAGTCCGCCCCATAACCTACGGTCTGCAATTTCTGCCGACTTTTCAGAGTTGTATCTTTTCTTCACTAAGGAGCTGCTACCAATCAACATGTCAACTACAATCCCAGCAGCAGAAGACACTGTGAAGGCAATCCAACCGTACATACAAGGGCAGTTCATATCAGTCTTACTACAAACTTTTTTTACTGGTGAGGCTGTAAGGCGCATTGTTACCGCTGACAGTAAATGACGAGACGACAGGTCTGTACAGCTTGATTTACTTCCAGGCATTAGGTGCGGAGTCATTTCAAATCCAACCATTCCATTATGCAAGCATGCTCAATTCAGTCTGCCTATTGGATCTTATAGTGCTTCTCCTCAAGCAACAAAAGAGATACTATATACTTGGATTTCTGACTGCCCTATACACTGCTGTTGTCCTGAATTTAGCCATGGAAGCCCAAATCATACAATTATACCTTGATATTTTCATAGATGGACTGCCCGTGCCATCGAGCATGCCTTACCTTTTAATTCAAAATGCAGTGTCAGCTTCAGCTGCAATAATTGCTGACAGTCTTTTGGTGGGTGACTTCTGACTGGCCGATTTATACAAGAATTTATCCAGTTGTTGCAGACCTGGAGGTGTTATATAATCTGGAGAAGGAATAAATGGATACTTGCTATGAGCTCAATTATAATTTCGGCAGAGATCAGTAAGGAGTCTTTGAATATTTAGGCCTTGGCTGACCTTCGTCATGGCAGTTCTCCTTCCTATATGGCTGGTAAAAGGTTTGAATTTTGGGCCTCAATTAACCTTTGTGGCCTTCTACTGGTTCACCTCACTGCTCATCACCACCATTTCGACAACTTTAATTGTCTATCGAATAATGAACATGGCACGAAGAAGTAATAAAACCACTTCATACTATCCAACGGTGGAGATCTTGGTCGAATCTGGAGTAATGTACACTACTGTCATTGTGATTTGCTGTATTCTCTGGGGAATAGCGGTGGCCAAGTCAGACGGTGGGTGGAACGCGAGTCTAGGATACATACGCCTAAACGTAGCAAGCGGCGCTATTTACTCGCTCTTGATCCCAGTCACGGTGAGCAGCAATTCTGTCCTTCGGCTTTTTTTCTGTTGGTACTGAGCAAAAAGTTCTCTACATTTCCACAGGGGATCGCACCAACACTGATAACACTGCGTGTCGCCTCTGGCCATGCCAGAAAGGATAACGAATGGTTGCAGCCCGTATCTAATACTGTTGCGCCCAAGTCAAACTTGGGGGTCAGAGTCGACGTTGAAACCACCCTCGGCGACACCATATCAAAGCATGAATTAATTCCAAGCGTGCCCGCCGAGTGGTTGGAGCCCATATCTACTGTTGCGCCCAGGTCAAACTTAGGGAGCAAAATCGACGTCGAAACGCTCGGCGCCGTCATATCGAAGCATAAATTAATGGCTAGCGCGTTACCTTCTGCGCTTATCCCAAATGATACCGACTGATATTACTATATCTCGTACATGCCAAATATTTCCCTCGCTCTGTGCAGCCTTCACCCCTTCTCCGAGATTACACATTAACCTCGTTTGCAGTACATCACTTACTACCGTTTTTCTTTTCTATTTGACAGTTTAAATTTTATTACCTTGTTCCTACAATGTATAGTACGAAATTCAATTCCCTTGAGGCATTTCCCTGGGCATTTTGTTGTAGCGATGTTGAAGGTGCCCAGCATGTTCTCAGCGTAAAGCTGGCACAAAACCATCTGCTGTAGTTCAGAAAACGGCGGAACGACGTGTATATGCGGGCGATGTGTACGCTAAATGTGCGGGGTATCAAAGAAAATGTGGTAATTAAGAGCGGGAGCATTAGGGTGGGGTATGTAAGTAGATATGTGCGTGCAAGAGATGGAGGCAATTAGATGAGATTAGGTAATCAAGATAGATGGATGGCGATGCGATACGATGAGGAGACAGAGACGTGTTGAGTGTTCGTTGGGGTCGTGGGCAGGCGGGATACAACATAGACGGGGTGTATGATAGCGAATAAGCGGTGTAGGATAGTCGACCCATTGAAGAGAAGAAGTAGACGTCGTTGAGGCATTAGGTCGTGTCAAATCGTGCCGCGCTGGCGGATGCGGCGGGCCTCGGCGGTGACATTCCACGCGGTCTGAACAAGCTGGTACATGGCGGCGTCGGTGAGACCGAGTGACAGAATGTTGCGCCACAGGCCCTGGTTGTGGCGAAAGACGCGCTCGAAGCGCTCACTTGGAACGCGTGCGAGAACGAGCGACATGGCAGCTGCGTTCGGGAACTCCTCCACAACAGACACGGGCAGCAGGGCCCATGCAAGCATGTTCGGCTCGCGCTCCAGACCCATCCCGAAGAGCAACAGCAGTGGGAGAGTTCCCGGGTGTGGTACGGACAGGGGGACAACGGGCAAAGTGAGCGTTCCGCTCCCGTTCGCGCGTGGTCCCGTTGGTGCCGTAGGCAGCGCGAGGTCGAGCGGGAAGCCACGGGAGAAGAGCGCGGCGTCGATGGGGAGCATTAGCGGCGGGATCGTTGGCTGGTCCGGCGACGACGCGGCGAGAACGTGAGTTGGACGCGGCGCGTCGCGTGAAAAGATGGGCATGTCAAATGTGGACCCGGGCGTCGCCATTCCCAGCGGCGTCGGCTGCACGCCGAAGTGGTGGCAGAGCGCGCTACAAAATGTCAGTCGACGTCGTACGCAACAGTGAGCAACGTACTCAAGGGGTTGCTCGCGGACGAGAAGAGACGGGCGCTGCATGGCGGGGGTCGTACGGAAGAAAAAAATGACTGCTGATATTTATTATTTGCCCGATTTCGCTTAGTTGCTATGGTTACGTCATCCAAATACCCCGAGGCAGCGCCCGGTCCCTGCTTCCTTTGGTAAATTACCTTTTTCGGACGCGTTCGTCTTCTTTCTTCGCGCCCTGGCGCCCAGGTTAGGTTCACGCGCCCTAGTGCGCCTCGTGTGCGTTTCAGACAATGCCGCGCTGCAGAGCAATAACATACTCTTAATTAAAACCCCCGAATTTTTTCTATGCAAATGACATTGACAGTGACTAGTGACACTCCAATGACACGCCGCCTGATATGTTCTCTCAGAGAAGTTGATGCATGCAGTGCGCTGGGTCGCAGCTGCCTTTTCCAGTCATATCGCGCACCCTTTTTGCGCAAGCGCGTCTTCCGCCCCATTGTGTAGGTCTGAACTTAATCGCCGGTGCGAACCTAATCCGACGGGCTGCCCTGCAGAGCTTGTTGCCATTGTACACATTGCAGAAGGACCCCTGAAAGTACCCTCAAGTGGAGACGTGTTCCGAATTCTCACAAAATATATCTGGAGTTTAGAATAGGCCTCGGAAGTCGCCCAAAATCTATCCGGGTCCTGAAGAGGTATCAAAGAAATGTACTTTTTTAAAAAATCACTTTTTCGCGCTGGAAAGACGCTATAAACTTCATTCATAGAAAATAGTTGTGGGAGTAGATGCTGCGAGAAGTAGTAAGATTCCTGAAGGAACGCAGTGCACAAGGTTTTGTGGGACAGTTTTAAATACGGTGGCGTGGGTGCCTGGGGTGTATTGGATAGGTAGTAAATATACATAGAGGGGAATTATAGTGGGAATGGGTGAGAGTAGTTCGCTATCAACAGTGCGCCGCATGAAAATGCAGGTTGAATTCAAGTTGAATGCTAGTGCAATGATATTCCTAGAAGCGAAAGCAAGACCCACTACATTTTATAGCAATAGTAGCTAGTGAGAGGTCGCACACATTGGTAGCTGCGCACATTCCTTCAGATCGACCCAGACTGCTGCTCAATTTTACCGAAATATCTATCCGGAACCAGATGAGGCCACATTTATTTTTTATCCGGACAGGTATATAGTATTTTGCGATTTTATCAAAATTTCTAATTAGATCTGGACCAGGCCTCCAAGAGTACTTTCAGGGGTCCTATTGCACACCATCTCTTTCTAAATCATCACCTGCAATTGATTGCGGGCTCGCTTAGCGCCCCGACGCAGTTTGATTGCTCCCACACGACGCACTGATCCGCCCCGGGGCGCGTGCCCCATTCCGACCGCCGCCGTCACTGTCCTCGGTGTGTTCTGTTCCCGAATGCCGGCCCTGGCTTCTAGTTCACGGAAAGAGTGTGGATTGGGAACGTCTGGGGGGCCTGTGAACAGCTGAACGCTGATCGACCTGAAAGTTTGATAAGTTTGATGCTAACACGTTAACCTTATCCAAAATTAATTGACAGAGTGGAACGCGCCGCTCGCGCGACACGGAGCCTCGGACTTTACTTTGACACCTGTAGCATACAGAAAAGGTAAATCAAGCGCTGCGGAGGAAACCCCATGAGTGACATTCGCAGATCGTTCTGCACAGGGCTAGACGCGTGCAGATGTACATAGCTGCTAATTCTGAATTCATGTTCCGATTACTCATTCGTTTCATCATCTATATGACGCTCTATCAATGCGCCCTCCCCTGCATCCGTCAACTAGGTTAATATATCGAACAATGGGCGACAGCTCCTCGGCAGCGTGGCCAGACCCATGTGCAGCGCGCCGCGATCTATACCACGGACAATGAACGCCGGGCGCAATGTATGTACAAACGCGCAGCACACCGCATGGTCCGCATACCACTTACCGACAGCTTCGCCCGCCGGCTGGGTGCGACGAACAGCGCTTCCACTGTTCCAGTCGACGACATTGTCTCTGAGATCTCATTGTTCGAACATACGCGAATGCGCCACGCGCGTTCAGTTCCGCTATAATTATGGCGCCGCGCGTGATCCTGCTACGACTGGGATTTTCCGCAGTTTTCTGCACGGCGCGTGTCAAGAAGCTTCCACCGTGCCCGCGCTGATATCGCGCACGTCCAGGCGCGTCCCCGCCTACCCGTCTGCGCCCGCGGCCGAGGGACACGCGCGGTCGTCGCTTGCATTCCGCGTCGCCGAGGTCGGGGCTGGCTTCTGCCGACTCCATGGGCTCTGGAACCGTTTCATATCAAGAAGAAGAAAAGTATTAAATCCCCTCAGTCAGTGTACGTGTAGTAGCAGGCGTCTTGAACGAGAAAGGAGAGCTGAGGTCGCGAAGCGGGGTAGTATCAGGCGCCGTTTTCATTGTCGCTGTTTATACTGCCTGAGCTAGGACTCTAATCTGAGACGCGCTGTGAGTTATCTCCCGGAACACCGGTGTGGACGATGGCGATATGCTGAACCTCGTCTCTTGAAGAGAGCCTATCGCGAAGAAAATAAAATAAAGGAAAACCGTGTCGTACATAAAATAGATAAATATTTGCCACCTATGCATTGTACTTATCGACTTCCTTCAACACATTTAGAGAGAGGAATACGGCCACTAAATACTACAATTGCAATCTTTATCCCCGGGCGGTATCAGCGAGATGGGGCGCTTTCCATTTTCTGATGTGGCGTCGCTGAGCGTCTCGACGTCGCGTCTCCGGGCTCCTCTCGACCCAAAGGCAATTGAGGATACAGGCTGCGACCACTCGGCGTCCGCTCTGGCACGACCAGAAGCCACTCGCAAGGATATCAGCGTTGGTGCCATTCCCTATGATAATGATAGACGCGGAGATAGTGTTGAGTACATGTTGAGAAATCATAGATACAGGCCTGCTTACTGTAACTGGAATCAAAATTGCATAAGTGATATCCAGTGCTATCCCCAGCCGTGTATATCTTGTATTGGGGAGCTGATGCTTGTTAAAGACCAACGCAACCCATATAGAGCAGTATATGATAATGACAGTGGTGTAGATTAGCCCAGATTCGATCAGGAGCTCGACTACGGGATAGTATGAAGTGTTTTGAGGGCTTTTCCGCGCCACGGTGATAATTCGGTATACAATCAACGACGTCGAAATAATGGTTGTAGTCAATGAGACGATCCAATAGAGAATAATAAACCAAGAAGTAGGAAAGGTTCCTAGTCTGTTAGGCTCGATCTCTTTTGCAGTACATGCCCATACCAAGAGGGTGACTGAATTGGGAGGCTCAAATATGTAAGACTCAAAGACTTTAGAAATGATTTCTCACCAGTTTCTACAAAAACTACAGTCACATTTATGGAAAGTACCCATTTGTTCCTGTTCAAGATGACATAGCACCTCCAGGACTATGCAAAAAGAACATATTGTATTGATACACCTTCAAAGTTGGCAAATTGAAGGAAGTACTCACTAAGAGACCATCAGAAATAATTGCAGCTATGGCAGATACTGCAACAACTTGCCCCGATCCATAATTCCCAAGTGCTAGCACTGAGCCACCATTTTGAAGTTCTGGGTCTGAAAACACATCCCAAATGAATGTGTTTGTAAAGGCCAAATTCAAAACCACCAAAAGGTACAAAGGAGTCAGACATCCGAGGATGTACCGATTTCGCTGTCTGAATATTAACACTGCATAGAATGGTTTTATTAAGGGAAAAAGTACGATTTGATGACTGAGATCAGGTGTGGCTCATACCTGATGTCCATAAGAACAACAAGGTGTAAAAAACTGAAAATCTGTGGTCAATATTCCTCATTTCTTCTCGTAAAAAATTAGCTCACCCGTGAAAAAAATCTGTACCACGTCGCATGCCAATAGCCCATGACGAACGAGCGACATGATAATGGCGACGGCGGAGGCACAGTAGACGATGGAATGAAAACACAAAATCACAAGTATAGACAATTACTTCTTATGAAGAAATTGATCAATGCCTATTATATAGCAAGTTCAAATGTAGATGATTACAAGTATAGACGTGACACTTACTATGGGTAAATATGACCGGTTGACCAGTGATCATGATGGAACGGCCTTGATTCTGTTTGAAGAGTGTATGAGACACAACGACAGATACTGTGATAGATAAATTGCCAGAGCTGCCCCGAACTCTCTCCTTCGTAGCAGTACTGCTTGACTCGCAGTCTCTACGTTGTTGCAGCATTGCTTAATCGACACTTTTATTTTTGCTTTGGGTCTTCAAAGTATTTGTAAGAAATGAAAGATATTTTGGAAGCGAAGAACTCAATTGAATTGAGATGCACGAATTCGTATCAGCGCTCAATGCCCCTGACACCTGTCGCCAACCTTTGCGATGCCTTTGCATACTGGAGTGAGTATGCATGGAAAAGATATACTTGCGAGCCGATGCAGCATTGCAACGTACGCGCATCTATGCCGGAAGCTTCGTCACACTTGAGGAGACTTTAGAGAGGCTCGGCTACGGGGATTTAGGACGAGTGAGCTGACATTAAAAGAATGGGTAGATATCGATTTGATATTGCAATGCAACAGGTAGGTTCATTGGGGATATCTTCGCATGAATAAAGTGCAATGATAATCAAACATTGTGCTGTACAATGGACTGCTCGGCGCCACAGATTTCCGTAAAACGAGAAATTATTCAATGACTCACATGGATACACATACAGAAAATTGGTGCAATTACACCAGGATTACGTTTGGATCAAGTTTCTTCAAGCTAGCGCATGTGATCTTCCCTTCCATTATCAGTTCCGTCAGAGCTTTCGCGCTTCCCGGAGCGTTTGATATTCCCTAGGATTGTATCAGCAATCGCAATAACTGAGACACCAAGCAGACGAGGGGCGCACCCAGCATGTGTGCCCCGTGCCAATATATAAGCCTTTTGCTATTTTTCGCGCCTCGCCTACAATAGGACCGCCACCGGTGCTGACACTGGGGAGGTAGCACGCCTGTCTTTTCTCCACAGAGCCCACACGTAGCTGATGTGAGATGCCCGCGACTTGCGAGAAGATTACGTCGCATTCCGCTGAGTTCACCTCGACATCATCCACAGTCTGGGGCAGCGGCTCGTCATCACCCGTGCCACAAGCATAGACTTCATTGTCCGGCCGGGCGTAGATCTCAGGAGAAGACGCAGAAGCGGGGCCCGTAATCTCAGTAAATAGGACATAGGGTGCGATAGTCACATTGTCCTTCGGACGGATGGTGATACTGTGCGCACGAGTGGCGGCAATTGGGAGAGAGGGGACGATTGTGGGTGACCAGGCGCCTGCGGCGAGAACGACGTGCGTAGCCGGTATGGTCGCTGTAGCACCAGTCGATCCATCAACGTATTCTACCCCGGTGACGCGCCCTTTATCCTGCACTATTGTCGTCGCGCGCCCTTGGATGTGTGTCACGCCGCGCGCCTGTGCGAGCTCGAACATACTCGTGGTGAACAGGTACGGATGAACCTGCGCCGTGTCTCCAGGACGTGCCATTGGTGTGTACGAGTCCGTAAGTGCCTCGCCAACCCAATCCAGATCCTGCGGAAGCCCAGTGGCACGCGGCTTCGTCCGCGACGAAGCGGGTTTCTGTCCGCCAGGCAGACCCAATGTCTTCTCCAGACTCTTGCCTGTTTGAGCCTCGGTGTCGGGCTCGAGGAGATCCAGGGCCTCACCATGACCTTCCCAGCTCCCGCAGTTGACATAGCGCCAGCCCCACCGCTCCGCGCCGCCGTGCTTTTCCGCAAGGCGAACGTGCTCATCGAAAGACAGGTTCACGATCTCCTTGGGATAAGCCCAACGTGCGACAAGCCCACCCGCCTTCCCAGATGCCCCCTGAGCAGGTCCATGGGAAGACGCTTCCAAGAGCGTAATATTCAAGCCTGAAGATGATCTAGTCGCGTCAGCTGAGCGAGGTCCTTCAATGTAATGTGAGAGGTAGTAAGCCGTTGTGCAACCGATTATTCCCCCTCCGATTATGATAATCTCTTTCGTCGCCATGATAGTTTGCAAGGAAGTAATTGGGTAGTGAGGAGCTGGATCAAGAGGCAGACGATACGAAAGGCCAGTACGCAGAATAAATGGGAAACGGTAAAAGGAAACAAGCAAGAACTTGAAATCAACCTTGCGAATCATCGGAACAGCGGGACGGCTTTAAACGGCCCGGGAATTTGTTCACGTTCACGTGCCTGTTGGACTGCCTCTGACTCGGAGTCAAGTCGCAACTTCAATTGAACTTCAACATCTCAATTTTCATGTTTAATCCTGTCCTGGGGCCTACACCCGAAATTTCCTCTTCCAAAGTCTCCGATCCCTCATAACCATGTCTTTCTTCCGAAGAAGACAGTCACCACGCCCCGCTCTTCCAGTGGAACTCTACAACTTCATTGTAGACGAAGTCTGCTTCGACGACTCTGTCTTAACGTGCTTGGTCTTAGTCTGCCAACTTTTACGTGGTCTGGCTCAGCTACACCTATTCCTCTTGGTTGTCGTGTATCTCGGAAAAGAAAACCCTTGCAGATTCAAAGAAAAACTTGAAGAATTTCTTGAGCTCTCAAAGACATCTACCCCAGCTCGCGAGTTATGTGCAGTCTATAGAATGGACCGTGGTGGACATACGTCGACTGAGCGAGAGCCTCGTGGCCCGATTTCTTATCAAATGCAGGAACATACATACCTTTCGCTTCAAAATGATTGTTCGACGCCAATTGTGTACAATAGATTGGCGCGAACTAGATCCTCAACTGGCTCAAGTGATAAACTGTATCCTCAAATCTCCGAAACTCCACTTTCTCGAACTCTGCATGTGGAAAAATTTCCCTCTACAGAATCTACGCTTTTCCAGAAATCTCAAGCATCTTGTCATTGACGGTGTCAATAAACATCCACAGACAGATCCCATCTAATTATACAACCCACCACCCGGCGCAAAATATCTGCATTGCGACTAAAGAACCTCCACTTGGGTCGAAGTGCGCTGTAGATGTGCTTGTTGGTCCCCGTTCTCCGTCTACTCGGCCCGTTGTGAACCTTGACTGTCTCCGCGTACTCTCCTTGGAATGGCACGACATATATGATGTCCATGCCACTTGCAGTCTTATAAACAAAGCTACGCATTTACGAGTCTTGGACTTGAGAGGTAAAGCAAATTATGTGTTTGGCTATTATGATTACAAGCTGAACAACACTTTGACCAGTTGCTCCGCGAGCGGATATTAAAATTTTAGGTCTTGCAAATGTAATCTTTGTCAAACCCTTCGCAAGTTGACCGTGTGCTTACTCCAGCCGGGCGTTTCCCGTGCTACTGACACTTTATCCGATATCCTTAACGAACTACGTTGTCTCGGTAATAAAGCGAATCGGTTGCATGCCATTGAGATCACACACAAAAATCATCATGAATTACTCTTCGAGTCCAGCTTTCCCCCCTTGTACCATGAACTTAACACTCTGTTGGCCACCGCTTTCCCATCCTTACGCAAATTCCGCATGCAAACAATGTCGCTGGTGGACAAACACCAGGAGCGAGATATGTGCCTAAAACCATTTTTTCAGCAACGCTTTAGAAGCGTAATGGAATCATGTTTTCCTAAATTTGTTGCAATGGACGGATCGAACATCAAATTTTCACCGAAGACTGGGACTCTTCAGCACTACTTATGGTAGCTATGATGTTATTAATTTGCTTCGTTTTGTATCAAATGTACTTGAAATGTCACCACATACCTATACAAGAAACCTGAATGATCAATATGAAGGGACAAGAGGTAACATCATTGCGTTCACTTTTAAGATACATTGAACTGTTGAATTCTGCAGGCCTTCTATTTAACTTCTATATGGCTGAGAATGGGAAGGTTCACTACTTTAAGTAGTGTCAGGTCTCTAGTACTCACTGCAAACTCACTGGCAGCTTCGTTAGGTTTCCCGGCCCTGATAAGCAACTGATAAGTAGTAACTGTTGTCAAGTGCTTATTAAATTTGACCCTTGAAAGCGACTGAGCCAGATATAACTTAAATATAACTCATTGAGTATGTCGTTCGGAGAGTCACCAAAGAGTCACCAATCAAGAGTCAAGCTCTAGACTCCAGAGGCAAGAAAAAACTTGGAAAAACATTTGGCGTGCCTGCGGCCCGGCGGCCTCCGTGCACGTGATCAGACAGTCGAAAAGTGTTGCGAATTTAAGTGACCAAAAGTTGATCGCCACTATCACAACTCACTACTGCTCTGGCCGACGCCGCGAGGTGCCAACAGTACCTTCTCCATGGGAAAAGAATCGGTCCTCCCTTTAGCCGGGCCTTCGAGGCATCAGAATGCGAAAAAAACAAAGAAGGACGCCAAGCCCCTCGTTCGCACATCCAAAATCAAAAAGTTATCCGAAAAGCAGAAAATTGGAGCGCTAGAACAAGCTGCATTGGAATATGTTAGGCGGAACTGCAGAAAATTTACTTACTATGCTCTAATTATGTCTATAGGTTGCCCCAGGGGACCTCAAACACTTTGCCGATCTCCCAATATCAGAGCCCACCAAAAGAGGTCAGTAAAACTTCCAAGCACAAGGACGATGATTAAAGGCTTCGGTTCCAGGAATGAAGAAGGCTTTCTTCGTGGATATGACAGAAATTCAGCGAACGAGTATCCCAGTTTCGTTGAAGGGAAAGGATGTCCTGGGCGCGGCGCGGACGGGCAGTGGGAAAACTCTTGCGTTCTTGGTTCCTGTCCTCGAAATGCTATACAGACGACGGTGGAGTGCTGCGGATGGATTGGGTGCTCTGATTGTCTCGCCGACACGTGAACTGGTGCGTCTCATGGCTTAAACTCAGAGGAAATGATTTGACTTGAGTACAGGCCGTTCAAATATTTGACGTACTGCGCTCAATAGGTGGATATCACTCATTCTCGGCGGGGCTTGTCATTGGCGGGAAAAACCTCAAGGATGAGAGCGACAGACTCTCGCGGATGAACATACTTGTCGCAACGCCGGGGCGGCTTCTGCAGCATATGGACCAAACCTTTGGGTTTGACGCTGGCAACCTCCAAATACTAGGTGGGTTTACCTCTACGTCTTGGTATGTTTGCTCATCATATTCCACAGTTCTCGATGAAGCTGATCGCATCCTTGACATGGGCTTCCAAAAGACGCTCACGGCACTCCTTGGCCACCTGCCTAAGTCGCGCCAGACCCTCCTTTTCTCTGCCACACAAACCGACTCCGTCTCCGACCTTGCTCGTCTCTCTCTGAAAAACCCGGTACAGATCGGCACCAAAGGCAGTGAGAGCACGAGCTCGCGTATGCCAGCCAACCTCGAGCAACACTATCTTGTGGTCGAACTTGATAAAAAGCTCGACGTGTTATGGAGCTTCATCAAAACGCATTTACAGACGAAGATTATTGTGTTCATGTCGAGCTGCAAACAAGTGCGATTCGTGTTCGAGACGTTCTGCAAAATGCACCCGGGTATGCCGTTGCTCAACCTACACGGGAAGCAGAAGCAGTCAGCGCGGCTGACGATGTATCAGAAGTTCACGTCGATGTCGCACGCTGTGCTGTTTGCGACAGATATCGCCGCTCGCGGACTGGACTTCCCATCTGTCGACTGGGTCATTCAGTTGGATGCACCTGAGGATGGCGATACCTATATTCACCGCGTTGGGCGGACGGCGCGGTACGAAAGCAAAGGGAAAAGTCTCCTTTTCTTGCTGCCCAATGAAGAGGAGGGCATGGTCGCGGCCTTGAAGAAGAAAGATGTCGAGGTTTCGAAGATCAAGAACCGTGCGAGTAAAACGCAAAACATTCAAAACCAGTTGCAGAATCTCGCATTCCAAGACCCAGAAATTAAATATCTTGGTCAGCGGGTAAGTGCATTTCACCGCCAGCTTTCCTCAGAACACACTCAAAAGTGGTGCAATTCTAGGCCTTCGTATCATACGTTCGCTCTATCTACCTTCACAAGGACAAGTCAATATTCAACGTGGACGAGCTACCCGTCGACCGATTCGCTGAATCGCTTGGTCTTCCGGGAACGCCGAAAATCAAGTTCCTTAGCAAGGCTGCTGTCAAGCAACGGAAGAATGCATCCCGGGCCGTGGAAGCTGCACAGGCGGATGCCGCGAACAAGGATGACGACGAAGCCTCAAACGGGCCGTCTGAAAATGAGGACGACGAAGGAGACGAGACATCATCTTCCTCAGACGAGGAAGAAGAGCAAAAAGATACCGTTACGGAGCAGGCCAAACCAGCCAAGGTTGGCCTGATAGCTTTTTATCAGACAAGGACTTGCTAACTATCCCTATCAGGGCGAGGTTGTACGGACAAAATACGACCGCATGTTCGAGCGCAAAAATCAAAATGTCCTCTCCGAGCATTATTCCAAGCTCATCGAACATGACCCCGCGACGCTCGCAGACGATGACGACTTCATCGTGCTCAAGCGTGCAGACCATGACCTCCCTAGCGACCTCACCCCACTCGACGATAACATGTCCCGCCGCAAGCTCAAGCTTACTCGTACGAAACAGATGATTATGAAAAACGGCCTCGCTACCAAGACAGTATTCGACGACGAGGGCAACGCGCACAATGTATACGAGATGGCGGACCCAGATGCGTGGTACGAGGCCAAGGGCGGTTTGGCAGGCGCCAAGCAAGAGGGGCAGATGTTCGCCGCACAGGAGGGAACGAAGATGCGCGTGGCGGACGTGGTGGACAGAGAAGAAGCCAAGGCGAAGAAGCAGGAGAAGAAGAGGAAGAGGAAGGAGAAGGAAAAAGTAGTACGTCTTCTCCATCTTGACCCAGCTTCTGTTTCTGTCGAAAAGCTGTGGTATCTAATGTTCCTTTCAGCGCAACGAGCAGCCTGTTGGAGCAGTTTTCGAGGCTGCATCTGACGACGATGGCTATGTCTCGCCCGAGTTCGACCTGCCCGAAGTGGCATCCGACGAAGATGAGTTCGACCCACCGCCGCCTTCAAAGCGCGGTAAATTCAACCCTAAGGCTATCTCAACGCAACCTTCGAATATGGATCTGGACGACGAAGAAGAATTGGCTCTGCAACTGTTGGGCAGACGATGAGTTGGGTTGGGAGCGAAAGTGTTCCTGTCGCTATCTAACCTTTTTCTGCGCGACTTTCAGGCTTCTTCTCTTCCAAATTCTCTGAAGGTTAAGCGGTGCCAGTTCTCTGCTGTTATTTTTCCCTTGGCGTCAAACGCTCGTCCTACAAACGCTTGTAGTTTCTCATGTACGCGGTGGGGTTTAGCACCAATTCACAACGAATCTATTTTTAGATCGGGGATAACGACAGGCACACAGCACTTGAGCGGACTTGCGCTATGTATCATAATTCGCATCTTAAGGAGGTGCGAGTTTCCTGCGGAATTAATCTATGAGATTAATCATCATGCACGGATGAGATTGAAAGGCATTTTTCAAGCAGTCGAGACAGGCTCAACCTACTCTTTGGAAGCCGACTAAGGTCCCCGAATCCAACATCACACAATCGAGGGAAACTGTTTATGCATGAATCTATGCCATTCCAAAGTTTAACGTTTAACGTTTAACGTTTATCCAGATCTGATAAATTCCAATATGCACAAATGTGGGTGGCTGGCCTTGAATGTAATAAGTGTGGACATGCATGCTGTGTCGGACAGCTATATATGCAGTCATCCTGTCCAAGCTTGCTCGTGTTCGGTTCCCTTTAATCTATATGCTCTTCCTCAAATAGCGACGTCTCTTCGGAATCTTCAATTCTTATCAGGTGGCTTGCGTTACCACTCTAACTTTCTTTAATCAAAACCGCGCGACCTTTGGCATCCAGATCTAGGTGGTACTGCTATAAGAACATCGGTCGTTGAGTAGGTGCGCATCATTCAACCGATGTTGTCCTGCTCCGACCTACGTGCTCATTTTTGCAGCTGAAACCACGCGCGCGGCGCTCCACATCTACAAAGCTATAAATTGAAGGAGTCGTCGGAACGGCAATCCTTTCACTGCACACTTGCAAACACTCTCATGTCCCATTATCCCTTTCGACATTCGACCTACTGGACGGGAGGCGATCCCGTATATACCTCAGAGCTTCCGGTGAGCACTGGAAAAGGTCCGATTACGCATAACCAAATCTTACATTCGCATACCAGCCCATGAACAGTGCGGAGGACATTCTGCAGGACGTCTTCATGCGAGATCGGAATACTATACACGCTGCCAGACCGGAGAAACTCCAAGGGTTGAAGAAGTTTATGAGGGCAGTCGGGGTGAGATTTTACCTTTGCTTGTACGCGATGAATTACTGAACATTGGACACTGACACTCAGAATTGGAAGCGAGAACGTGTCCACTCTAGTTTGCTAATGCTTTCGCGTACTATGAGGAGAGGATTTTGACACACGAGCAGTCGTCATCTTGATCAAAGATTTTAGCCAGGCGCCGCACAGTGCGCCCACACTCACTTGTACTTTCCACTCACTGTATATCCTGACAGACAACGGACTTTATCCATAAGCATAGTATTATAATATGTACTGAAGTTACCCGTCCCGAAATATTTTAGACATTCTTTTCGTCATTCAGAATTACATTTCCGCTTGCAATAAATGTATGTCATATCTTGGGTTTTCGATGCTTGTAATAAAAATCGGATCTGTAATCGGGATTGTTGCTCTTTCTCTCCACTCTCGAACAAGACAACATTCTGGCTTATGGTGCCCCTGTCATTTGGCGTTCGATATTGCGGATGATAGACGAAGCGAGCAAGCTCAGTCATGGCAGACTACTGAGCTACTTCCTGCACTTTATTTGATTGGAAGACGAATCGTCTGATTCGGACATGGTGAAAGAGGAGATTAGATTGTGATTGAGCTTGGATTGAGCACTTGATTGAGCTTGATAGACACTGTGACTGAGTAGAGAACTGTCGCGGTCGAAGGCAACCTAAAGCAACTTGAACAGTCCGGCCACATGTTCTGCCGGAAGCGGCAGAGGACCGCAACAGCTCACACTTTCGCTGACTGTTATATTTGAACCAACATCGCACTCAATCCTTGCAAGGCTCTAGTCTAGACGTCTTAGAATTTCGCGCATGCAGCCATATTGCTCCATGATCTGTTAAACGCGGCACCAAAGGGTACTAGCTTGCAACCGCGCTCAAACCCCCTCAGGCTTCGACGACGCCAAACTAAGAAGACGGACTATCCTTTCTCTATAAATGTGCTGCCTCGATTTCCATAATGGCGCACCTCAGTTACATCCTTCGCTGTCGTGGCTGATTCATACAGCCAATCAAGCCCTATGCCACCGACCGTTCTCTTTCCGACTATGACCTTTTCCCCAGGGAACTTTGGAGGCGTCGAGAACAGTGCGAACATGGAGGCGAAGCACTGCTATCCGGGGGGCGATTCTACGTCGTCGAACAGGATATTTTTGTCTCTCTATGAAGAAGAAGAGGCTTGCGAAGAGCCTGAATGGCCAGAACAACACGAGCTGGGCCTGAGCGGAGTCGACGCTATGGAAGTTTACATCGAACCGAGGTGTGAGGCGACGTATCGTCCCACAATTTATTTTGTTTCAAGAATATTCGATTCTATTAAAGGCTTTCACAAGGTCGCTACATTTGAAGTATGTTCGCTGCAAACGTACGGTACTGAATACTTCTGAGCTAGGGATACCTTGATCTTTCTGGTCGCCATTCTGAGGTGAGTGTTGATCACACACTTCTCAGCTTTTACAGGTAGTCAATTTGCAAGTGTAGAGATATTATCAATTGCAGAGCCAGTGGAATCGATTCCTGTGGGGCCTCCTGAGGCTTCAATTGGTAGCTGAACCCTCTGAATACTTAGACCTTCTGGGTAACGCTCTTCGTTCGCCCTGTAGAAGCCAAATTAATCCATCTCTTCTCCGACAGGTGTCGTCCAGTCTCGACATGGACGATGGCAACGTTTCCTTGCCAAGTGGCGACTCCCCGAGTCTACGTCATATCATCAACTTATACAATGTGCCCGTACGTAGTTAAACCGCTTCGTCCTCGATACGTTTGATATCCTTTATGCAGAAGGTGTACTACGCGAACTCAAACAGTACCCCATACCGTTATTCCAAAGGATGGTCCTCTCCGGCCTTCCGTCAGAAATACTGGACAACATCATGGGTTTGGCGAACCCAGAACAGGCGCTGGCACTTTCAAACACCTGTCACCGGTTGAACGACATCGGAAAAAGGCATATCTTTCAGGTAATTGTCTGCTATTATAAACCGGGAGTGTACATGAGCTCATTGATTCTGGCAGACTTGGCGCATGAAATTCCGGGTTCCATCGTACGTCAGCCCTTTCAACGTGGAATTCTCGTCATTCGATCTCCCAACCCTGGCCAACTTTTCGCGGAAAGACCTCGAACGAAATGCTCAGTATCTTCTGCGGTCACCGCACATCGCTCACCGTGTCAAGAGGTTGGTGCTCTCCGACGAGTGGTGTGTGAACCGCCGAGCGCACCCGCACGAAAACAACCCTTTCGCATTGGGAATGGAATTTTATACATCCATTACTCGGACTTTTTCCACCGCGCTGCGGGCAGCAACTAGTGTGACGGAACTCGTCCTGTACAACTTGGAAATCAACGTCGATCTGCTTCGAAAAATTGCCGACAACCACAGCCTTCACACCATCGAGTTCCACTCATGCTACATCCCACGTATGGTGCGCAGACGGCTGACCTCGGACCCCAACCTTATTTGCTCGCGTATCGCCAATCTGCGCATTTACATGGACTCGAGCTTCGCAGAAACGCACAGTCTGTGGTACACCGCTCTCCTCTGCCCGCACGCCCGCACGCTCTCGGTTGTCCAATCTGGCATGGGTCCCTTTCCCGCCCCCGACGCTATGTTTTGGCTGCACTGCCGTCTCGACAACCTTGAGCGGCTGGTGCTGGACAACGTGGATCCCTCCGATCTCGAGGAGCTGATCAAGCTCTTCAAGCGCAGCCCGGTGGCGAGCGCGCAGATGACACACTTCAAACTACACATGGATTGGGGCATATCCGACGCGGAAGCGCTCGCGCTCCTCTTCTCACTGCACGCCGCTCCGTTAGAGGTGCTCGTGCTCGAGGGCCTTGCACAGGCCGAGTGCATTGTCTTGGAGCAAATCGCGTACCAGTACCCCACTCTCCTCTCCCTCACGATTGTCCGACGCCAGAATGGAAGCCAGCACCACAACAAATTCGCGACATGGCTGCACGCGTCGTGGGAGTACGCTCCGTGCTTCCGGCGCTTTCATTCCCTGCGCCACTTCTGCTGGAATTTCCGCACAGAGTACTGGGACGCGACGCCCAGCGCGCTGCTCGCGTTCGAGGCTGATTTCGTTCTGCCTGCGGCGGTGGCACCTCACGAGCCGGAGCTTCTCGAGACTGACCTGGCCGACGACGCGCCGCCGTACTTCCTCGACACGCATTGGATGGCGCTCCCGTTCGTGGCGCACTGTCCGACGTTGCAGTCTTTCTCGTTGATGGATCGCACGGTAGATATGGTGTGCCAGATCGCACACCACCCGATGACGGGGGCGGCCAGCCTCATGCCGAAATATTACCCGACGGACTCGTTCGTTTCGTGGAATGTACAGCAGTGGAATACGGTAGGAGTGCATTGGTCACCGCTTTTGCCGAAGATTAGGGTTGGCCGTTGACTTTGGCGTTGGGATAGTTGACTTCTTTCAGTCGTTGATTGTCCACGCGACGGATCGACGAACTCACCGACATCAGCTCCTAGCCCACATCGAGCCCACAAACTTGATTGATCATCGTACATGATTGATGGATATTTTAATGCCTAATGGGAATAATTTGCGTGCTTGACAGGTATAAAATCAGAGTCGATGAGGATTCAATCAAGCTGTCAGAGCTGGTCTCTCCCCATCCATAGCATTAGCGCCGGGCGCTAGAGACTAAAATGAAGATCATACATTCCCTCTCGCTGTTGCCCTTTCTTGTAACATGTCTCCTGTCAATCACGTTGGCGTATCCAATCCTCCTTCCTGACTCTAGAGCAATTCTTACGGTAAAAGTCATACTCAACGTATCCCAGTCCTAGCGAGCTTAATTCGTTCCCTCGCGCATTCAGCCTCAAGAACGTATTCAGTCGAATAATGCACGCTCAGTCTTTCAACGCCAATCAAATAACATTTCCGAAATCGAGGCGCGCACTTCTGTTAAAGAGTGGTTTCGAAAACCCAGCGCGTACGTGCCATGTCTGCTTGTTGCACTATACATCGAGCACTGAGCGTTCTTTTTCTCTCAGTAAGATGCTCAAGAAGTTGAATCCCGCCAACCTTTTCAAGTCAAAGCCAAAGCATCATTCAGTGACCAATTTCGACCAGGAAGCGTTCGGTGGACGACCGGCGCGGCCAAAAGCCGAAGAAAAACAAACGGCGGTAGTACAACACCATGTTAGACCACTTCCGACACCGCCTCCGCTTTCTCCTCCTTCTCTTTACCCTGAATATATTCAACCTCACCTCAAACCGCCCGAAGAGAAAAAGGTCCCGAGGCCGCTACCACGTCCACCAGTTTAGACAGAAGGCCAGAGATAATTGTGCGATTTTGGAGCAAAGTATGGCGAGAATTGAGTGGGGTGTTGCCAGTGGAGCCACGTAGAAAGCCGAATATACAAGAATTTATATACGTGATTCTTCCAATTTGAAAGCTAACCCAAGACTGGCGCCGCGGTCGTGAAGTTAGCACGAGTTTAGTTCAAGGAGGCTCGTAGACGACGAGCGTGCTTATAACAGTTTCAATGCCAGAATTCAAAGGTGGGTTGAAGTTGGTTTAAAGACAAGAGGGGCCAACCAAGGGCCAACAACCAGGCAGTGGCGAGTTGCTTGGGGTTATTTGAATCTAACGCCATTGATATTAGCTCGTTACAAGCCATTCTTTTTTAGAACTAAATTTAAACGTAGTCTTATATTTTCCCCTCATACCCGTATTTCCGATGTTACGAACGATGTGAGCCCATTCATTGGCTGTCAGGCAAGACGTCGACTAACTTCCCACTAGAAAACCAAAAAATGCGCGCTCAAAACGAGTACTAGACGCCCGTCAGCCCAAGGAAATTGAGGACGCCAGGACGGCCATTTTTGTGAAGGGAACACACACCGGCGAGGTTCTGAATAATGTAATGAAGGAGCTGGTGCGTACTGTTTCCTCGTAGTGAACTCTCTTTAACATACCCTTTTTCTCTTAGATGGCTCTGAAACGTCCCCACGCAATCGCGTTCAACAAGAAAAACGCGATCCTTCCTTTCGACACCGCATCAAAATCCGAGGCGTCTCTAGAATTCTTCTCAGGGAAAAACGACGCATCGATGTTCGTGGTCGGGCAGACAACCAAAAAGAGACCGCATGGCCTGACATTCGTTCGCATGTTCGATAACAAGGTCCTCGACATGACGGAGGTGGGTGTTGTGAATTGGAAGGGCATGGCTGAATTCAAGGTGCGCGGACTACCATTTCCTCTCAGCGACATACCCACTGAATGTCGTTGTTAGACTCCAAAAGCGACCCCGGGGCAAAAGCCATTGATGCACTTTGCCTCGGAGCTATTCGATACGCACCCCCGATTTGTGCAGCTTAAGTCGATACTCGTCGACTTCTTCAACGGCGAGGAGATCGACTCGATCTGTCTCCCCGGTCTCGAGCATGTCATCAGCATTTCCTGTGGACCCACACCTGATGCCCTCAACAACGCGACTGCCATCGCGTACGCTAGCCGTCCGACGAAGGGGTCCGAGGACACCTCTGACTTGCCCATGGTGCACATCCGGACGTACACCGTGAAACTCCTTGCGTCGGGGACGCGAGTGCCGCGCGTAGAGCTGACGCCAATGGGCCCGTCGCTCGACCTCTCGCTGCGTCGCCACCAGGCGGCGGACGCGGAGCTTCTCAAGCAGGCGATGAAACGCCCGAAACTCAAGAAGACGGATGTGGAGAAGGGACTAGGGAAGCGGAAAAAGAACATGGAGGTGGACGAGATGGGCGATCTCCGTGGCAGGGTGCATGTGGGCAACCAGGATCTGACGAAGCTGCAGACGCGGAAGATGAAGGGCTTAAAGGCAGCACCTGGAGAGATGGACGAGGAGGAGATGGACGACACAGATTTGCCACGAAAACGGAGAAAACAGGGTTGAGATCTTTTAGCCTATGTACTGGTTGTACGTTCTGTTATGTACTTTTTCGGTCATGCATCTGCTTTTATGATTCCTATCGCACAAAAAATGCCGCATACATTTCATAAGGCGCATGTATTTTTTAAATCTCGAATACTGTACATCTAAATGGTTCACGATCTACCCTTGGAAGGCAATTCCTGACTTAGATGTCTCCGCCAAACCTCCGCCAGCAAAACCAGTTCCTGCATTTCGGGTGAGCAAAGATGAGTGCAAAGTACGGAGAGGCATACCTTCGCGCTTCAGCTCAATGATATCTTTTGCTTTCACATCACACACTATACACTGTTTGGAAGGCCGAACGAGGGTATCTGCACATGTCTTGCAAGTTACATGACCGCACGGCTTGCATACTATTCACCAATAAAGGTAAGAATTTCCGTCAATTATCAGGGGAAGAATCAATACGCACAGAAAAGTAAACTGCTGTTTGACAGGTGCTTCTTGCACGAAGGACATATGGGCTCCGACTCCTCCTTCTTTGATTCTTCTGATGCTGGAGAGTTGGCCGTGGAAGTGGATGAGGGGGTGTAAAATGTGAAATGAACGGGGATGAGATTCTTCATTCTAGAAACGGTAGAAATGAGAATTTATCGCTGATGAGGAAGGCGCAAACCTACGCTAGATGATGAGGAGTATGCGAGGCACCTCCCCGACACACGGTTTTTGCAACTTCCATTTGTGCTTCTGCCTGCTCCAGGGTCTCCGGCTGGCTCGCCTTTCCGCCTGCGCTGGCAGTGTGTCTGGGTATGGTCGTCAGTGAACACATATAGAAAAAGCTGCAAATATTACGCACGTTGGAGTTAAGGAAGGCAGCCAAAAATCTGGGAGTTTTGCTTTCATACGTTCGGCCTGTTCGATTTCTATCTTCTTCAGCGCCGCTTGCTCGGCTTCCTCTGCAAGAGTGGATACCGCGGATGCGGAAAATGTGAAGGGTGTTGACTCTGTCGGTAGTTTGCGCTTTGTCCCTGTTTCTGCGGCGGGGTAAGGATAGGTATCCAGGGGATAACCAGATGGCTTACTTTCATCATGATCTGTGCTCTCCTTCTCACCGTTTTGCGGCACTTGTGCTTTGCCACCAACGCCTGATCCCGCGACAGACGAACTCCCCAGGCCCAGTTGGCCTCTCTCGAAGTCGAGTAGTACGCGTTCGCGGGCTGCTTCCCGCGCCTTGGCTCGCTCTTCCTCTACCTCTTTCTTCAGTGCTTCCAACTTTGCTTTTTGCCGCTTGATGTTCGTCTTCTGCGTTACTTGATGGGCGAGGCAGATGGTTTAAGCACAGGGCCTGACAGATTCGTGACAAGGAAACCCACAAAGATCGGTGTACACGCATTCTTTGCAGAAAAGGTGGCCTTCATGACACACGAGCGGCTCCCTCGCTCGGTTCAAGCACAGAGCACATGCATCAAAGCGGCGCATGGATTCATTTCCTAGACGTTGCTGCGGAGAATAGTCAAAAAAATATGCTTGAGGATTGGTACAGAAACGAGCGTACACGTTTGGTTCCATAGTCTAGTTTCTTGTATTCTGCGTAGGTGAATATGGACGACGCTGTGTTATTTTTGCTGTGCTTCGTCATATTGAAATAGTGTATTCCTATGTGTAACCGTTACGTTGGCTTGTGTCGCGAATGCGTTCCAGTTCAAGTTGTGGTCAAAGTTGAACAAACGGTGCCTTGGGGTAGCCTCACTCGCCACGTGACGTGCATGGGCGACGGGCGTGGCGCGCCGCGCGGGTTGAACTAAACTCTTCCCGCCATTCTACCTACGACGGGACATCAAGTCCCGGCGATATCGATTTTGTGCCAGAGACTCTCTCTTAAAACGACGCTTTCTCATATACATTAAACGGCTCAGCGTCTTTACTTTCAAGCAAGATGCAAGATCCACACATTCCAAACCTCGACGACATCTCAAAGGTCAGCTTGAATGGTCGCTATATTTCTTCGTGCGATTCAAGCTTCCTGGAATCAGACTTCGTTTTATCTCCCATATAATCCATCTTGTACGATTTGGTCTATCAGGCATCGTCCGAACACCAGCTGACATCAATAATAGCCACCAAACGCGATGAACACAGACCAAAGATATCGGTGCCCAAATCACCCTCTGACGATAGAGACCTAAGAAATGGACGAGAACTGAGATTCTCGGCTTATAAGGCCGCGTGGTCTAAATGTTTGGGTAAGATGCAGGTATGTTTCCCTCGTACGGTCTACACTCTTCGGCATCACCTTTGTCCTAGGAAATCGTTCGCGACCTACAAGCAGCAACAGTCAAGGACGTGATAAAAGAAGTACAACAATCGTACTTGAACATTCTACCGGGATTACCCTACTCAGAACTCCCTGTGATATCGCTCACCAGTACGTCGCGCTTTTACAACGCATACTCTCAGCTAATGATTTTCAGATTCGGGCCTTGGGTCTGTGGTGTTAGACAGCATAACAACTGAATTCGAAGGCAAGGCCGGAAATTCCAGCGGGGGGAACGATAATTGCACCCTCGCGCATATATATCCGGGGGATATTGCCAATGTCACAACTGGAATGCGGTCGATTATTGCTGGTTTAATAGAGAATCAGGAAATGGACTCTGGTGAGTAAAACGAGGAAACACTGTTTGAGGTACTCAATTCGCCATAGTCAAGCGTAAATCAGCGACCTCACTGACTAATTACGACATAAATTACCTCGTTGCGTGGTACAAAGCTTGGACAGAGGTCTCGGAAGGTGATTTAGAAATGAATGTTAAAATGTGCACCACTCACTACTCTCACCATGCAGGCTCAAAGCCCCATATCGTTGTCTTACTCCATGAATTTGAGCAAATCGATCCTCTAATTATGCAAGATATCTTTGATATATGCAGGTTTGACTTGCGCACTGCTAAAATCCGATTTCTGACTGACTAATCCGGTACAGTCGATACGTGTCTGAATTGCCACTTGTTTTCTTACTTTCTATGACCTCACCTGTGCCAAATTACATTAATGTGGCATATCCGCGGAATACCCTCTCCCTGCTTCGCGTGCGACAATTCTCAGCGCCTACGGGCAACGAAATTTTAGATGCATTAATATTCAAGGTACGCAAATTCAAGCTCGCCAGGATAACAGAAGCCAACTATCCCAAAGACTTTCTTTGATCTAGAGTTTCAGCCTGACATCATGATTGGGCCCACTGTCCTTCGATACCTCCAAGATTATTTTACACGGTATAATCCCTCGGTGGACGCTATTTTCACCATCCTGCAGGTACGCAGCGCTCTCCCAGAATAAAACAACTCCTCACTCGATTTATCTTTAGTTAGTTCATTTAAAGCACTTCAGTGGGGAGCCACTCGCAGTTCTGGTCAAAGACACGTCTTCTATCGAGATTCTAGCGAGTCTAGATACGTCCCCCTTTACTAAAGCACTGAGGAATCGCGTCAATGCTATCACTGAAGCCGAAGAAATCCTTGGTAACGAATATTCGGCTCTAGTCGATTTTATCGATGATGCTCGCGACAAGTTCTACAGTGGACTACGTAGCAAGAAACTGGGATTACACATCATGCTCTCATTAATATCATTTCTGGAAGAACAGGGATATACTAGTTTCAAGGGTTCACCCGATTCTGGAAAGCCCTCAAAGCTCTGGGACACGATGGGCGTAGTCCTGGGTGATGACCCGGAAAGGGCTATCAAGGGCCTTGCATTCGTTGCTAGGTCCGTCGTTTCATCTCTGTATGTTTTCCCTGAAGAGTCTGATCTGATGGGGATGTAGGAAACTGAAGCAGCGCGAGCTCGGCGATATTCTAGGTCGTATGTATAAACTCATCAATGGGCTATCCGTCGCTCTTTCTTCAGTAGAGGAGGAGCAATATGCGAAATCTGAAATTGTCGCAATGAGGAGTCGTCTAACGCAATACGGGGAGGACGATAACTCATTCGTGGATGTGGCCAGAGCGTTTAGTACATGGATTACTGAATATCTGACGTGCGTTTTTCTGTGCCGGAGCCTCAACTGCCGTCATTTAATCTCTCCCGTAGGACAAAACTACGCCCACTTGAAAATTTGCCTCTTTGGGACATTTGGTACACCGGCCTATCCCCATTTCCTTCCGATATCATCAACCCATCTATCCGCGCGTCTTTAGTGGCAGGACTATTGCAGCCTCAAGCGTTCGCCGAAACTTCGGATTCCCATGCTCCCTCCCCCATCATCCCACCTCTGCGCGATCTCCCGGACATCAGCATTCTCTTCAAGAGGTATCTAGACAGCAGCAAGATGATCAACGTCTACGACTGGTTCGAGTCCTTTAAAACTGTTCTAGAAGATCAGCGCCAGCATTACAAAGATCTCCCGCTCCCGGCGGCACAAACGCCGGCTTCTCCTCGTAAACGTGGTAAAGGTAAACAGAAGGCCTCTCCTCAAATAGATGCAAGCGAAGAGGATGATGACAAGTGGGATATCCATGTCCAGGCGCGATTCATCAAGGCGCTACACGAACTAGACTATCTAGGCCTCATCAAGCATACAGGACGGAAAGTGGACCATTTAGTGAGGACGCTGTTTGACATTGATGACGCGCAATAGAGGGAGGAGTTGCTGCGTACGAGTTTAGCGACCACCTTGCAATTATCGGTACGATCTGGATCCCCTGACTGATAAAGAAACACCCAGTGATCCTGTGGCCCTGTCACGACTGTTTCTTTACGGGTGATCCTCAGCCTGCCTCTTCGCATCAATACGTAATCGGAGCCTTCGACACATTGCACCTCTCAAAAATCAATGTCTGGCCACCTGCGATTGGTCGTGCCATCTCAACTACCTTTTATACCGCCGGCCAAAATACCTGTCAGTCTTCTCATATCCCAGGCGTTCGAGAACTGTAGTATAACCCGCCATCTCCCGCCTCCCCGCCTCTCCCCACTCTGAACTAAGCCAAATAAATTTGATGTTCACCGAAAGGATCACCCAAACCCCGTCTTTGTGATGGTACAACGTTCTACCCAATCCCCGCAGATGGCGCACGCAGGAACAACTTGCTGGCGCGCCATCCGGGCGATTTCCAGTTGTAAACCATCGAGGGAAGGGGGTAGCGTTTAACACTTCAGCCGCTTTTTTCCCTCCGAAGCGAGCTTCCAGTGCAATCGCACTATCCACGCAGGTCTGCTTATTGCCCACTTGGGCTGCTACATGGTAGACGAGTACGAGCTGTGGCGCTCGCTTCCCAGTTTAAAGGCGCCTGTCCCGGGTTTCGGAATGCTTTACACCATCACCGTGCTGCGGAGGTGAGGATGCGGTTTAGCTCCGATGCGTTCGGTGCATAGGCGGAGAGAGGCGAAAAGGGCCTCTGTCCGTGGCCATTTGTACATCTGCATCAGCCCATATGTGATGACAGCTGAAATTGAAATTTGAAACGTTGACTATTGACAGAGATAAGCTATGTAATTGCTTCACATTGTGATCTCTGTCGCGCTATCTAGTATCTCTCCGACCCTTTCAAACCGCGGAGACAGATGCAACCTGAACGGAATGGGAGTGCGACCGGATAATCCATCGTATTCTTGAAGAGATATCGGTTCGTCTGGGAGGGCCGTAAAATCAAAAGACCATAGCAGACGTGAAATTGCCAGCCATAGTTCCCGCTCGGCAGCGGGGAGGCCTGGGCATATCCTTCTCCTGCAATGAAAATATGAAGCACGGTCCCTGTGATTTATTTATGATAGTAAGCTTACCCTGCGCCGAACGTCCAATGGTCACGATCCATGACGTTTGGGAGCTTCGCCGACTCACTGCAGCTCAGATTATCGTCCATGTATCTATCAGGATTGAATTTGAACCTAAAAATCGGTCGAACAAATGAATTCGTGCGCCAAAATGAGTTGTAGGGGATTTACGTACGAATCCGGGTAACGAGTTTCGTTATGATGCAAAGTATAGCAGTTCAATAGAACCACAGTCTCTTTGGGGATAAACATTCCGTTGTATGTGAAGTCCTCAGATGTGCAATGAGGAGTAGCAAACCAGAACGGTGCATGAACGCGTTGTACCTGCCAGTGAAAAATGGGCGTTTGAAAACGAATTAAACAATGGATATGGTACGATATAATTTACATACTCACTTCCTTGATGATAGCTCGAATATATGGAAGATTAAATTCATCTTCAAAGGTTGGCCAACTTTCACGACCGATTACCCTGTCTAACTCCTCTTGAGCACGGGAAGCCACGTCAGGATAAGACGGAATAAGAGCAAGGAACCACTGGATAATCCCCGAAGTCTGGTACGGGGAAATTGAATAGACATCATTATACGGCAAATGTTAATTAAGACTGCTTACTGAATGAACACCCCCAAGGGTAAACACAGCAGAAAGCATACAGAGATCTTCCCAGTCAAGCTTCTCGCTCTCTTGATTCTCGAGAAGCGTTTTTACTAGACAATCTGGGACTTCTTCTCCTGAACGCATTCTGGACTGAAAATCCAAAATCATGCTTCCGTAAACATCGATAAGAGCATCATGAAGCCGACGACCACGTGTGCGTTTCGGGGTGGGGATATATTGGAGGACCTCAAAGAAGTCCACGCAGTTTGACCAGGGCCCTTTGAACATTAAACGTTAAATATTGTTAGAGCTCAAATAAAGCTTCGAGTTCGGAGTTCACGCGAACATCGATGTGGCTTACCAGTAAGATCCATGAATTCCATAGCTAGGTCCAACGCCTTCGCAACCAGTGGATCATATGCAGATGTAGTACGGATCCCAAAGGACATGATCAGCATGTTACTGATGGGACGCTGTCAGTATGTACGTATAGCACTTTTTTTATGTTCGGCATTATCAACTCACTTCAGAGCAAAGCGCCCGGCGAAATGAGCAGGATTTATTGGGAGCTTGCCATGAAGACCCTCCTCGAATAAGGACTTGATCAGGATGTGAGACTCGTAGTTCATCACAGCCGCATAGCCTTGCATAGCTTTGGGATTGAGAGCTAAGCTGGCAAGTCTGCGGTGTTGTCTCCTGCGTGTATCAGTCAGCAAAAGTCGCTTGAATATATATAACGAGATAAATACCATTTACTTCCATATTCGGAGGCAGTAATAGCGCGACCTCGAAGAATGACCTGGTTTTTCATGAAGTACCTCTTCCGAGTCGAGAATATTGCTCCGTTGGTAACCAGAAGGTCTCTTGCTACGTGAGGATCGGAGACGACTACAAAAAGTTGGCTTCCCATCCAAATGGAAAACAACGTCCCGTATTCTTTTGCCCATGCGTGAAGAGCTCGCTCGGCATACTTTCGAAGAAATGCGTAGCGTATGGCTGGGCCAGGAGGGATGCGACTCCCTGCCTTGTCTACAATCTGGCGACGAAGGATGATAGGGCTGAAAAAATAAGCCAAAAGAAAGCCGATTCCAATCGCTAAAGTCTTGATAAATTTAAAGGTGAGTGTTAAATTAATGCTCGTAGGTGTGGCAAGATACCTTCAGAAATAAGGCGCTAAAGGACATGGGCAGATTGATGGAAGAGACAAAATCTTGTTAGCTTGCAGGATGATACTCAATCTTATACAATCCTTATATGAGACAAATCGCGTATCAATTTATCAATCAGGATATGTTCGCATTGGGAAAAACAGAATGAAGACGAGATGGGGAAAGACGACTTGCAGCAGGGATCTTTTTTGGTGTGGTAAGCGTCTGACATTCAAGGGCATAACCTTCTCGAACACAAGAATGAATAGTACTAACCATACACAGCGTCTTTTCACCGAGTGCCATGATATATATACGAGTCTTCTTTCGAAATTCAGCCATTTGAAGATGCGTTTGTACACGGATGCAAGGCTGGGACCATTTGAAGACCATTGAATCTGGGACTCCCGACTCCCGAGTCGACAAGTGCAAGCCAAACCCATCCTGCAGGCGACCGACCGTAAGCATACACCGTCCGCCGCGCCGGGAGCGGTAGATACAAGGGACCCGCGGTAATTACCACGAGGGGAGGTCAAAGTAAGTGAAAGTGTAATTTCAAGATCGACGTTTTGTCCCGGTGAAGCCCTCGCCTTTTGGATTTGGAGGTGCCTTAATTTCTGCGGAGTTTCAACGTTTTCACTGTCGGAGAAACCGGAGATTCGAGGAAATAAAACACCGACACAATACCGACGTCTACATATTACACAGCTGAAAGAAATTCATGGGTAGAATACCGTAGAGTGGTATTATGAACGATTTAATACGAGGCAAGATGTGATTGAATCCAGCACTGAGTGCCCGGCTCCAAAGCACGCCGAGTTGCCGACGGATATACCCGAGATATCAATCATGGAAGCGCCGGTCTCGCTTGACCTCGAAACCGAATGAAGACTTCGAAACGCAGGAACAAATGCTAATTATATGCTGTCAATGTTCTTTCAAGATACGTTTCGACAAGAACCGCCTCTGCATATACTTTTAGTCCTGTGGACCGTGTGGATCGTGACATTGTCTCCCTGGATCTTTCGGAATCTCCGCGGGCGGCGGAAGAGTTACTAAGAACATCGACCGTGAATATGTTGAACAAATATAGCCCGGCGCTAGAGCCACTAAGGCAAGTGATGTGTGTACAATTTTGACTCCGGCCAATTGGTTAAAAAAGCTACTTAGTAACAGATGTGTAAAACCTTGTTAAGACTATCACGGGGGTCCACTGGCAACTGGCTGTGTCACACGGCAGTCTTCATGATTGGCTTTAACCGTGTTGTAGTTGGCAGTGAATGTCTTTTGACCTATAGCTACATCTTCCTATCTCATCCGAGTGGTCTAGACTTTCCAAAAATGACGAATTGCTCCCGTCAAGTCCCACAACCCATTACATATACATACACATTAAATGTCACCCCCATGTTTCGTCCTCGACTTCTCTTGGACCTCTCTCGAGTTCCGCAGCACGCTCTCCAATTACAGTACCCCCGTTAGTTGAACCATACAGCGCTGGATGACTAGTTTCGTCTCCAGGGAGGACAATGCCTCTATTTTGCCGCGACGGGCTGCAAAAGCGTCTCCAAACGAGGGACGATACCAACGCGAGGGGGTGCAATACGGTGAATGTGAGCGCAGTAATCTGTGTTACATGTTATTTAAAGTTAATGTATCTGTGAGAGAGTGTACACGCACATAGACGGGCGCGGGTTTGGGTTGAGCGGTCCAGATGCTGACCGCTACCCATGTCGCGGCAGCGCACCATACAAGGTCCGCGCGCGTGACAATAACGAGCAGACTGGCGAGGTTCGTACCGAGAAGAACGCCGAATCCTGCCAACGCGTGCCATGAGCTGTAGTTGCGCGGTGGCTCACCCGGACCGACGGGAGTGTAGGTGAGGCCGATAGCGATGCTGTGTCACATTAGATGCGTCGCATGAAGATGAAAGTAAACGCACAACAACGATAATTCAAACAAAATGCTGAAGGGTAAGACGAGGAAGAACCGGAGTGGGGCATGCATAAACGCGAGGCCCAGCGGCTGAGTGTGCATAGGTGGGTGATAGATGAGTAGGGCAATATTTGAAAATAGAAGCAAGAGAAGTGTGAGGCCCTGTAGAACGGTGCAGAGAACGAACCAGCACATAACCTTGATTTATTTTATTAGTTTCTTAGATCAATCGACAAAAAAGGAGACTTACCCAGGATATGGCCCATAGTGCCATGAAAATATTGGCTAGTGGAAGGAAGAGACCGATTGCATTAACGTATGCTCGCTAAGTAGTTTTTAGCATATAATCATTTCATTATGTATTGAATTTAATCACCTTTGTTTCTGCTCTTTTTGTGAAGACTAGCAGGATGCAGTATCCGATTTGTCCGAGATATATGGCCGCAACGTACGCCCCCAGCACTTTGATATTGGGCGTTATAGAGGTCGGGTAAAGTTTTGCCACTTTAGATATAGATGGATTGGCGACAAATGCACAAGTAGTGACACAAGCGATGTTGATGAGAAGGGAAAGCGGAGTGAGAACCTGTAGGCGGACAAGGGCGATGTACTCGCGGACTGCAGGATGCGATGTGTCAATTGGTAGCTGGTCCATTCCAGGCTTAGGATTTTGGCGGATATGGGTACTAGTTGGTGGTAGTGAGTGGAATGGACGGTGTCGAATTCTACTCGTACCTAGTAAGGCTGGAATTTCACCTCGTGACGGCTCCTACATCATCATAATGACATCATTTATCGGTCCGGGGGTACCGTGGGTATTTGGGCGCTTAAACTTAGTGACAGCAACGCCACAAACAATGTCAACGTCAGAGAGTGAATAAACAGGCTAGGGACCTCAGGATGCTTGATCACTCCAAGTCCACTCGAACTCTTAGAATTTAAAAACTTTGCCCCTAGTTAGCTGACGTATAAGTTCCCCAGGGATCGAGCCTATGGTTACCTTAGATTCTGCTTACATTCTACAGGGAAAAAAAAGAACCTGACGGAGCTAATCTATAGCTGTATACTATGCTTTGTAGTAGACCATACACGTCAAATTGTGATTACTTCGTGCTTGAATATATGCCAATTGTCGGTCAACGAATAAATCTTTTGACAATGAATGAGAAATTCGAGGCTAATTTTTTAAAGAGAAAACACACACACTTGAAAATGGGCTTCCATCGCAGTGTGGGCTCTTAATCGCCCCCGGAATAAGCGAATAGTTCTGCCTCAGGGTTGACCTTTGCCCTTGGCTGTGTCGCAGGCTTAAATGAGATGAAGGGATATTGAACGGGTGCCCGGGATTATCAATTAATTCTTCTTGAATCCTCAGCAAACGACAGACTATGCTTACCATTGCCGTAGTTTCTTGCCCGAAGATAAATAAAATTGCTAAGATAGTAGCTGCAAAGAAGTAGTTCATGTTAATCAGGGTATTTCCTTGGGGAAGCGATGGCATATAGCAGTAAAACGTACCTTCCTCAGCACCTTTTTATATTTGTAAAGCTCTTCCCAAGCGCAGCCTGCCATGGGACAATGTCGCAAATATAACATTGGTATCCGCCATCAAAGCCTCACACATGGTGAAATATACGGAAATATCGTTCTAAATACTCTGCCTTCTTGATCAATACGTAGAACATGAAACTATCAGAGACTCTGTATAATCAAACTAAAAATAAAATCTGAAAATATCGGTCGGTAAACTCAAGTTACGGCAGATGTCCGTGAAGTCCATCATTTACATGCAGACTGGCACGTCTCGGAGTGTATCCAACCTCGAGCATCGTACGATACATGGAGTTATAGGCCCACTATTGCAACACTATTGTTCCCTATATTACTGCGTACCAAGTTCTACTATTCACGCTATGATGTGATTCACATCGGCATGTTCACGTACTGAACTTTTTGTCTATTCAATATTACGTACCCACGTTTGAAGTGGCAGTGTTATCTTTTTGCAAAGAAATCGGAATTGAGAATTTGGTGGATGGTATGTACACAGGCAATATCTTCATTAATTACATCATAACTACGGACATAATCTTGGTTTAGGATCTCTGGCTCGAGAGGATGGTTCTGGAAGTGTGAGTTTCGATGGTGACCGGTGAGGCTTATTATATCTGCTTATTTGAAGGGTTATCGATCTCGATCAACGTTCTTGTTCTGTACAGGCAATTCCTAGTCAGCTAATGGTCTTGTGCAGTTTTTGTTTCAAGCACTCACAATATTTTAGACCTCTGACTATCTCTTCTCGGCCTCTTCATTTATTTTCAGTGGCGTAGCGGAACATGGACTCTTCAGGAGACAGCATGGCTCTTCTCTGTTCTGTTTTGGCCACGGGCTATTATAACAGTCATAGCGACGGTAGGAGCGGAATCTGATCAATTGTCTAACCATGTTAAACGAGCTGTTCTACTTACCATTGCCGTGGCACTCTGTACAAGGATATATAGCATTGAGCACAGAGCAGTGACGGAGAAAATATTGATTAGGCTTCTGGTATAAGGGGCGTCTCGAAGGGTTCTTGGCGGCAAGCTGTAGAGGCGCAGCATATCTGCTTCTTCTTTTATGTGAGAAATCGTATTCTTAGGAATCGACATGAGTTTACGTACGCAGACGATCTGCTATATTCTAGCTTATCTGCGGTAAATAATACTTGAATGACACGCCAGGCAGCCAGCAGATGTGAAGTATCTGTGATTTAAAATCAAGAGAAGACTTCCTTCTCCTGATGCGAACTTGTGGCGACATGTAGCTCGCAATACAATACGGCCGAGCTAGGAAAATTATGTTGTTGCAATTTCCTATTTCATCCGACGTATTTCACTTACACACCGACGCCGGGGCGACTGAACCTCGGCCAGAATCAACTCCCGCATAATGTAGGTTCTCATGCATGTGCTCTGCCTGCCTGACATGACATACCGGATGATCTGAGATGCCTGGAGTGTGATCAAATCAACATGATCTGGAGGTCTGAATGACTGGCGGCGCCGCTACCACGAGACACAACAGAATGATGAAGATTTTTAATAGCATCCTGAAACTGGCCTGTGAGGTGGCCAGGCTACTGTCTGATGCTTCCTACCGAAAAAAGTACAAATCATTCAATTTTAATGTCCGAATTTGTGGCTGTGGTGTCGTTGTTCCCCATTTAACTCCAAACTATTTTTTCACACCTTCACGGCATGTGTATGGCCTCAGTCCGCAAAACTACTTGCAGTCATGTGCCGTCTATGAGGTAGATCACTGGCACGCTTTTCAGACTACTAATTTTACTGAAGTGTCCAATGAGTGATTAAAGATATAAATTCGAACTTGAAGGGGAAACACTTACCATTTCTTAAGGACTCTATACATCTGGCCCAAACGTCAGGAGTCAGATGATGGATATCTAAACATTTGTTCTTCTGCAGATGTAGATAGCGTCGACGGGCCATGGGGCGGCTGTATATAGATCAGAAAACTCCTTGAAGAACATCGGTGACGTTTTTTTGACTCACCGTCAATACTGCGGCATTGGTGAAGGCAGAAATAAACGGGCACACGACTGCAATGACAGAAATTTTCATGGTAAGAGCTTCAGGAAATCTCAGGTGGTAGTTGGTATATAAACCACAGGCATGTACGGAATTTATACCCTCTTTTTATGCATACCCAGGAATATAAACCCCGAGATGAGCGACGAATGGTTGCAACACGGAAGGATTGCATAGCCTGAAGCTGGAGCTCCACCAGTACTTAACTACACATTCCCAGCTATTATTGTTATCGTTTCTATTTCGAGGATGGCGTCGGAATGTCGACTATTGATTACGGTCAAAAAATACTCCAGCTTTCATTATATACCGTGTTTTCAAAATTTCGACCGCCTGGCCCGAGGGGTATACTAGCAGATGACTTAAAGCCCCATTGGAAGGCCCACTTGATGGCTCCGACAAAAATACTGTAACACCTGAGTGGACTAATACAGTATCTGTATATAAACATCCACTATTCAGGTTTCGTGCCTTGAACTTGCCCATTCAATCCGGGTTCTCAAACTTATTTTTACAATTTACTGCCGTGTACGCTGACAGTCGCTCGCTTTTTTGAGGCGTGTGCGACTATTCTGGAGAACTTCCAGGCTCTATTTAATATTCAATTCCGAAAGGTGATTTAATGGCGTGAAAAGGCTTGTTAATACAAATTTTCGGCTAGTAATACAAAGTTTCAAATCATAAATTGCTGTAATCTTTACGAACGTTAGCTCACGCCTCCATCGTGATGAATTTTGATAGGCGAGACCTACCACTTAGTGTATCTCGCATGCCAGATCCCTTAGCGCTTGTATTTGAATAACAAGTCTTCAGTAATTGAAGTTCTGTTCTGTATTGGCTATAATATATAATGGTTGGTCAACATTCCAGTTGTATTAGCAACTATGCGAGGCACAGTGCACACGTACCAGGGCTACTGCAGTCTTTGACAGGGAGGACACAAGAATCCATAGAACAAAGGATACGTATAACTTCATGTTTAAAGATTGAGAAGTTAGCTTTCGAATATTTTCAATGTGTATGCACGTAAGATAACTGAATGTTGAGGTACTGCACAAGGAAGGTCAGAGTGTTGCTTTTATAGTGCGCGTTCACTAGAGATAATTTCCACTGAAATACACCAACAGGTGTGACTATGGATGATTTGCAATGAAGCTTTGAAGTGAGCACGGCTGCTACGCTTTGCAGAGGAATCACAGCAGCACTACTAATTATGACTCATACGCAGATCCTGTCACCTTTTTGGGAAATAAATGGAAGACCATGGCTAAGAAAATGAGGGAGTTTATCTTATTTGAGCTGTGCTAACGTGTTGGTTTATTTATGCCATTGGTTAGAGGTAAGAGTAAGTATTGCTAGATCCAAGTCAGAATATCGCAATGATATTTAGATATTTAAATTCAATACTTACTCGCTTCGTCGTCTTGCCGTGACTCATGGGATGCACTTGATGTCATAATTTCCATATGACTCTGAAACAAACTCTTGTCAATTCTATTTGATATCCTATAAAAATAAGGAGGGTGTTGGGAGGGTGCTAATTTTTGAACTTTCGTCGGGCCTGGTGGTGCTTTCCAGCACGTGATCGTGAACGCGATTTCCGAAGTTCCGATTGGCCGCAAATTGGCCGTGCACTGCCAGCTCAGAGCTGTGCGCTGCTCTTGTCCATTGCTCACAACCACCATACCTCCGCTAAGTTCTCGCTCTGGATGCCGTGCACTGCTTTTCCAGATCTAGTACTGGTTACATTCCATGCCGACTTTGCCTCATAACTTCCTCACCTTCTAATCCCGACCTTGCTGTGATTATTTTGCTCTACTCAATCCATATCATCTAACGCGAACTGGACGACTCTGCTGTGGGCCGTGGTCCACCGCTCTGCCCGGCGCTATGAAAGACTCCGCAAAAAACTATTACCTTTTCTCACTGTATTGACCACCACTGCGATAGCGCGAACAATCTGTAATGACGGACACCCTTTGAATGCCGCTGCGTTCGCATCCCATGATCAAACCGCTGGCGACGTTTATTTTGGCTCACAACGGCGTCTCCTACTGTTTCCCATTTCATATAGCGGGCTCTGGAAACTGTTCTGCGAATTCAGCGGCTCTGTATCTGCCTCGATGAACGCCCCTTGGAAGGCTCGGCTGGCTGGTCGTAGCTACCATACCTATACGCCGTATGCTACCTCATTTTGCCTTCCCACGAATGGCAAAGGTGATACCGGCCTTTCACGGCTCTCAGTCAGCCTCGCATGCTGGGGTATAGAAGGAAGTACCATGTGGGTATGCCCACTCTGTCCAATTGTTACACCCAACATCCAACGGCACATGTTCTTGTGTGCGCCCATGATAATCAACAACACGCAATTAACTCCGTGTCGATCTCTAAACTAGAATACGCATTTTTTGCGGCCATGAATGTCAAATATCACGAACGCCTCCCGTCCTCTCCTACGACAATTCCTTATCGCAGTCTACCTGCTTATCTAGTCAATATTCCCTAATCACTAGCACTACTCGTGCATAGTCATGATGCTGAGCACCCAGTCTTTATCAGTCTCACAACGTCAGGCTCGTGCGTATTTTTAGAGATTATCAGGAATTTCTAAAAGGGCCAGTCTCGTGTGAGGATGCCTTTCGGTTTTTAGGCATGAGCACAGGCCCAGTCTAAAACTCCGGTGGACCGTGGCAATCAGTACCTGCCATCATCCAGGTGCTGTTTTGACACTGTCAAGGACGACATAAATGATATCCACCACTGACGAGGTTGACTAATAAATCCATCTTTTTCAAGCGAATGGTACTTAAGTTCGAATCTCATAAGTTTATCTTTCAGCGGTATACCACAATCATGTCGGACCCTCAATTTCCCGTCAACATTGAGCAAGCCTTGATCGATTCATCGGTCGAGACTACAATTTTGCAGGCATTTCTGACTGGTAAGTAACGACGTACAGTTTCTGTCGGAACTTACACCGTGAATGGAAGCACTGAACATGTAATAAATTTTGTCACACAGGCCTGTATACGCTGTTATTTTTCCAGTCAATCGGTGAGAAGTGACCATGTGCGTTAACCGAATAGGATCGCATGCTAACCTCGTCTTTTGCCAGTCCCCTTGGTTCGACAAGGAAGGAACAAGATATACGCCCTGGCATTGACACTTCTCTTTGCCATGATTATAATCAACTTGGCTTCATCATGGGATATTCTGCGCTCTGTGGTGGTCTTGAATGATGCAACGAGAGATACGATGGCTTTAGAAATTCTCGACGGCCCCCTCAAAATCCCTAGGCTGGCAAATGCCAGCGGTTCTATTGCCATCCTTATTGCGGATTCGATACTCGTAAGCTGATATTCCTTTTTGGAATTTTTTTCGTCCTTTCAGATTGAGTGCGGTAGGCGTGGCGATGCTATGTATATTGGCAGCGAAACATGCTTGTTCTTGGAGGATTTTTCCTTTTGATATTGGGAGAAGTCGGTAAGGCTTCCTTAATATGTAACTGTCGCCGCAAGTATTAATGTCAATATTGCCAGCGCTCATTCCTACTTACCTGGTCCTCAATACCACCTTGGGGCCGCACCAGATCTCCATCATATGCCTCTATTTCTTAATATCAGTGGGAATCACCACCATCGCAACGTCCATGATTGCCTATAAAATTATTGCGCTTTCAAGGCGCAGACAGGAGCATATACGACGATATGAATATACTACAAAAATCATTGTGGAGTCTGGACTGATGTACTCCGTCACCCTCTTCATCACAGCAGTTCTACTAGCTGTTCAAGGCTCAAGCCTGGATAACCTGAACGTGGTTCAAGCAGCGGGGTATTTTGGGGCGATATTGACCCCCATGACGGTAAGAGATACATTCTTTTCTCAGCGCGTACTGACATAGAGGCCGTGATCGGCGCTAAATCGCAGGGAATCGCGCCAACGCTCACGTCCTATCGAATCCTGTCAACGAGCGCCGCAGACGACGAACAGGATTCCTTTCCGGTTCAATCACGCATCCCCTTTACTGGCGGCGCACAAACTACGAATGGCCTCGAGCTTTCTACCATCAAAGCCGCCGATGACAAACGTACGCCTTCACCGGAGGAACAAGTTTAAAATTAACCGCGTCGAGAGAAGGATAGTGGGAAAAGATTGATCAACTATTTCTTTTACTTTCCCTCTATTTCAGATTTCATGTGGACTAATGTCAACGAATCTGAGGAGTTCTCACGAATAATAATGCATTCAACGTCTCTGTCACTATCTTCTCGGTATACAGGTGACCCAACTGGAGTTTACTGGGTTGATTCTGAAATTATCCCAGACTCGAACAGACTCTGAGTATCAAAAGATTGAAAAAGATTGCATCGTAAAACCATTATAAAACAACGGTTCGCGGGGAAGTTCGTGGGCGTGATCGCTGACTCGCTCTTTCACCGCCGATCTTTCATCCGAATTCCATCTAATCTCCTAAATTTGTATATGTGGCATATTGATTTCCTAGCCTCGAGCAAGATTTCTTAGACTGAAAATGAAACCATGCATGGTAGAGGAACTTTGTCTATATCCTCTGCACCGGTGTTGTGAGAGTCAGCTACTCAAATACAAATTACTGTAGTTAAACCACAGAGAAGAACGGGCATATACTTTAGGACATAGAACGACCCTGGTCCTCGCGGACAATGCAAATTTCAGGCCATCACTGTCAATCTCCTGTCAACTATTCTAACTAACTTCCAGAGCGCTCTCAAGTGCTCCTCCGAAACTGATAGACAATCTGTCGCCCAGCGCCCTCGGGAGACCCTGAGCGACACCTCAATCTTTCCGTACCAGTGTCGGTGCAGGTCTGTCAAAGGTTTGTGATGCTGTGAACTGAAAGATAATAGGTGTAGATCATGTTATCATTGATGTCGTAAAATCTATATAGCAAAAGAAAGATCTAATTATAGCTGTTTGCCGTGCACAGGGTTCCCTTCTACCCATATAGTCCCATCGTACGTCTCCAGAGCGCGAGACGCCGCCCAGTCGTGAATTTTATCATAGTTCAAGCATGTGTGCGTTACGTCCCAGGTGATCATTGCTTGCTTCGATCCCTTGTCCCACTGCCAGACTCCTGGCGTCGTATCGGGCATGCACATGTGCGTCTGTCTAAGCATGTCAATGCAGTGCTCCGAATGTTCGTGGACTGTCTTATTTCGGAGATCGTACTCCACTCCATAGTAGTCTGGATACAAGTTTTTTCTCAGGTAGTTCTAGTAGGACCGATTAGATCATGTGGGCAGCAAGTTGACAAGGATTCGTGGAAACGTACCAAGCAATGCAGATTGTGGAATACTGAGAGCGTCGTGATGTACCCGGTCGGATCTTCTGCGATCCGGGACGTCTTATTGGAAAGTAGATGCAATTCGTCACTTGTTACTCTGAATACTGCTCCTAGAAAAAAGTACTTCAAGAACGAAATGCAGTGCAAGGACAAACTCAAAAGTACCGTGATACAAAGCGTCCCATAAATCATCTATCTCAGGTGTAGGAGGTCCTTGATATGGTGATAAATGAGTTGGAATGCTGTTGTGGAAAACGCGTGTCTCGTGCACAATATGCGCATTGGGTATGAGAGCTTGCGAATTATACCAAGTTGTAAGTTGGATAGTACTACCGAACCTTGTAGGTCTTACACTTACGATGAATCAGTCCTGAGATAGATGAGGGCTTGAAGAGAAATGCGGAGCCGGCGATTATCACGAGAAACTCAACAGAAGCGATTATTTTCCACAAATTCCAAGAAGCCTTAGGAGAATAATAATCTTGGTGGACGATGACACCGTCAGAATGAGCCTTCAGAGGTAAAGGAACATATTGTGAAGTGGGTGATCTTGAAAAGCGGAATAATTGGGAGACAGATATCATGGTCGAACAGCAGCTATGATGCCTCGATTAACAGCGAGAATTTATAAGGGCCATCTCTGAGTCAAAGAAGCACAGATCCATAATACGTCCCGATCAATATGTATTGATACAGCAAAGTTCGGGGAGGCGGGTACGCAGATATGTGTTTTAGGCAGCGCATCCTTTGGAATCAAATCAGACTGCTCAAAATAATCTCTGTTACACGCAGAACAGTGGCAGAGATAAAGGTATTCTCGGGAAGGTTGCACCAGATCTTAGCGGTTGGTATCAATACGTCCACATAAGACAGAAATAGGTGTGGTGCTGCTGGGAATAGCTCCGCATTACAGTTTACCGGTCCAGTACCACCCGTATAAATATTATTTTTTGCATTTGATTACTATGATAATAACTAACATTCGTATCAGTGTCGAGGGTGTGCATCGAGTCAGTGTCTACGTTGCAAGATCAATAATGTTGGATAAGTATGTATTGCTCTCCGGCGTCCGCGCTGGAAAACGCGGGCAACCGGCGGGATCTTAGCAACGCCTGCCCATAATTTCCATATTGCAGTAGGCATTGTTATATACGCCGCTCTTTGGATTTTTTTTTAGAGATTGGAGAGTGTAAGTATTTCGTTAAATCCAATCCGTGGCCAATTCTATAATACCCTCCAGTCACCTTGCTGTACAAGCTTATCTTATAGTACAGTTATAAAACCCATATTTCCTTAATCGAATACAATTTGTTCCAGCCTGACCTGCTCGCAGAGCTGGCGCTGCTAACATATAGAGGATGGGATCTATTTACCCACTGCGGATATTGGGCGGCATCCGAGATTCTAGATCCTTGATCTCCCAGGTTGTGCCAGGGTCGAACAAACGGAGAAAAATCTTTCCGGGAAAATGTCATCACAGGCTGTCCCGGAAGCAGAGTGCCGTTAAGGATTGCAGACTTGCTTCTGTAGGTGATGCGAGGAGAGTGGCTGCGTACAAGTTGATTTAAAAGTACACGCCCACGGCCAGCTCTTCTCTCTCAGCTCTCATCAGGTGCATTATGTCGGACTCAGACTTGCCATTTCCTCTTGAAACCGTCCAGGTGATAATCGACTCACTAGTTGAGGCAACGATTCTACAGGCGTTCGTTACGGGTATGTGACTCTGTATCGGCTCAGTAATGATTGTTCGTGAATTATGTGGTTTTCTCTAGGGTTTTACACGTTACTACTTCTTCAGGCAATCGGTTAGTCTCCCCAAATCAATCCATATTGCTCTTCAATTGCATTTTCTCCAGTACCCCTAATCCGACAAAAGAGACCACTTTTCGTGATCGTGCTCAGCGCTCTTTATATCGTCATCGTATTGAACTTGGCTGCATCATGGCAAATCATGCGCTCTGTAGTCGTTACACATAATGCGACGAGGGTCGACATGATATCAGAATTCATCGGAGGGCCGATTGCCATCTCTACAATGGCTAATGCCACAGGCTCTATTGGTATTCTCTTTGCGGACAGTTTATTGGTGAGTAGCTTGATAAATTCCACCATCCCAGCCCTAGAACAATTTGCTTGGTTTGCAGGTTTGGAGATGTTATGTTCTTTGGCAAAAGAATAGATGGATACTGGCCATTTTCTCTGTGCTCATTCTCGGGGAATTTGGTAAGTTGATTATTAGTTTTGACCTACGTACAGCATGGTGTGACGACATCCATTTAGCTGTGCTCCCAATCTACTTGACCAATAATACTACTCTCGGACCCCATCAAATCTCAATCATAGTTGTGTACTTCCTCATCTCGGCGGGTATCACGACACTTGCAACGAGCTTGATCATTTATCGCATCTTCGATGTTTCAAGGCGAAGCAGCAGTGAAATGAGCTCATACCAATATACTATCGAGATCTTGGTCGAATCTGGTCTTATGTACACCACCACAGTTGTCATAACAGCCGTCCTCCTCGCCATCCAGGGCTCTGCCTTCAATAATTTGGGGATTTACCAAGCTGCCTCGTACTTTGGGGCTCTGCTGACTCCAATGACTGTCAGTTCGGCCTAGTTTTCCTTTCCTTTGGACATGCCGTTAACTTTGTCTGTAGGGAATAGCGCCAACGCTTATCACGGCAAGAATTGTTTCTGGCACTGCCAGGCCTGAAGCGGAGTGGTCAAAACCATTCTCTGGTATGGCATTCAAGACGCAGGACATGTCGCGATATGCTGGGGATTCTCATACGGAAGTTGACGATATTGCCACGAAACGTATTGGCCTATCTATTAGCGGAATAGGGGAAAGCAAGACGGTTTTGAATGACGAAAAGAGCAATCAATCCAGCGTATAGTGTTGGAATTGCATATTTGTTCTTGCACTATTGATAATTGATACACTATGTATGTTACAGAACACCGCAGGCCAAAATTCTGTGTAACATAATTAATACCAACTAATCCTGATAGTCAGAGCTTTGTCCTTGGTAGCACCACTGAATACTGAGCCCTGTCCAAAGTCCTTATTCTTCGGGGCCAAGACACGTCTCGCTCACTTAGTATGGTGGAACCCGTTGTGGTCTGAAATCTGAGATATTAGTAACGTATAAGAAATATATACGTACACTACTGGTCCACCAGTACATGCCCGTCAGACCGTAAATCATACGCGGATAGGTGATGCAAGCGTCCCCTCGCCGAGCTTGCGGTATATCGATACTTGTTTCTCGTCCGTGATGTCAATAATTTCATCGAAGGATGCGGTCACAGGTGGGTCTATATACTCCAATGCATCGTCGTCCGATTCACTCCCCATGTCGAGGATAGCGCCAGAAGTCGCAGCAAACCTTTTTCGAGGGGTAGGGATGGGCTGCCTGGGTGGCTCAACATATTCGAGATCATCGCCAGACTCATGGTCGATATCCATGCCTCCATCGTCGGGTGAGCGTGTGCGCGTTCGGAAGCGGGCGACAGGTGAGTTGACATGTTCCAGCTCACTGTCCGACTCACTATCATTGCGAAGGCCAGGTTCGCTAATGACTTTGCGCTTGCGCTTCCGAGAGAGCGTCACGGGCGGGTCAACATTTTCTGGTTTGTTTGCTAAATCACTTTCACTTTCAGGAGCGCTCTCAGGTGCGACTTCGCGTTTGCGTCTCTTCAAGCGTGGCTTTCGACCCCCAGCCTTTGTCTTACTAGGAGAAGGGTTGTCATTTCCAGGCTTCTTCCTTGGTCTCGGTGCCGGAGGTACCCAGACAGGGAATTTCTCGCTCAGGTCGCGCTGGAAGTCGTTGTCATACCCGACGCACTTCATTGTGTAAATGGACATTTTCTGATATAGAAAGGTAAAAGAGTTGATTATAGAAAAGACAAGTACATAGTGGCGTTTACTCACTTCTGAGCCTTGCATAAATGCAGATTTTATTTCTGCAGTAGAAACCTCCTTACATTGCTGCTTCCTAAGAAGTTGGGCATCTTCAACTTCCTCCCATGTGGGTTCTCGATCTAGTTCCCTGCGGAGCAAAACACGTGCGCAAATCTGAAGACCCCACCCCTTCTTGGGCAACGCTTTGGCCCATGTCTCGCGAAACTACGTAACCGAAATGTCAATGTCAACACGAGAATCTCAACGAAGATTCTGGCCTTACTTTTGGCGATTGTGCTGCATATTCCTCTACCGTCAGATACAGTGGGGTAGCTGGTTGAACTCTATACATCCCCATGTACTGGTATACACTTGCCTTCGGTCCCACTTCCGGCACTGCCTTGACAAAAACGCGCTTGACTTGTTGGATATGGTGGCCAGGGTTTATGCAAAACCAGAGCCCGGGAGCTCCAGCGAGTAGTGGAGCCTCGGGCTGGTATTCAGTGGGAAGAAACATCCAGTCGTTCATTCCATGGACGTTCAGAAATTTGGGTGCGGGTCTCGGGAACGTCTCCTCCATGTTCCCTCCATAAGTTGCTGAAATGAAATGCCGGGTCACCACTACCTCGCGTGTCGCCTGATCGAGAGTGAAGTATTGGTCCTGAATCTCAAGGCCGATAGGTTTGAGACGGTCCCTGAGTGTTTGTGGAAGAAGTGCCATTCCCATATTCTTCTTCACTTTTGTCTGTTACCCCTCAGCGCGTCAGCGTCATGACCCAGATTGGTCCGCAATGGGACATATATGGAAGTAATTGGAAAGCGACGTACATTCTTCAGCAGCGCAAGTTTCTCGAAGTCACATTTCTCCTCCTCGGCCTGACGTCGCCGTACTTCAGCTAGTGTTGGAAGATGGACACCGTCGAAGACGAGGCGCAATCGCTTTGGCAGTCGTGGTTTGTTCTCGGGGTCTGACTTTGCAAGAGGTTTAAAACAGGTTTCGTCGTCGTCGTCGTTCTGACTCTTGCGCATCAATTCCAGTAGGACGGCGTGAAGTGCATGAGGAAAAAACCTACGAATTTCAGACGTGTCTCCACAGTCTCTTGTTTCACGCAGAAAACAGTGCTGTTAACGCTTTCCTGAGTGCAAAAGTCAGAGCTTAAGAGGCCCATAGCTACTACGAATTGACAAACTTGCCTGATCAGACTCCAGCTTGATGACCGAGGCCAACATCTTTGAGGCAGAGTTCTCGAGTGCTTGAATTGCAAAATACGGAAAAGTTCAGCTGGGAGTCGAGGCAGGTACGTTGGTGAAATTTGGGGTAATCGAAATGGCGGCGACTCGGAACAGAAGTCGTCAGGGTTGTGGATATAAATACGGATTGGGCAATCATGCGCGGCAATGAACTGCGAGCATTCGACACATCATTTCTTCGTTATATTCCCTCAGGCTGGCCGCTGATAGTTTCTCAGCAAGCGAGGTCGGACGTCGTGGCCACTGGCCTCGAGCAAGAAATCCAGTAACTTGACTCCAATTCCATCTTAGCTACCCTTGAGCTTGACCCCCTGCTTGCCCCGTGCTAACAAATCCCCTCAAGACGACCTGATTTCCCCGCAGGATATGCCCGTTGCTCGATCAAGCCCGAACTGCTCAAGACCCATTGGTTCGCCCTACTTCGAGGAATGGCATGGCCCGCCGAGTGCGAATGGTGACAGAGTGGCGACAACCGCATCGAACAAGGACGCGTTCATTCAAGTTTCAGGGTGAAGTTCAAGCAGGTGTTTCAGACAGTCGACCTCGATACTTTATCGCGGCACTCGCCTCTCGGAAGTTGCCGAGCAGATAAACTTGAGGTAAACTCTCACTAAGTAGCACTCTCAACGTTCAAACATTCAGCCGTAATTCACGATTTTTGCACCAGATATATTTACACATAACCTTTCAATGACTACAGGTGAGCTATTAACGGCCCCCGAAACTCTTAAACCACGCGTTAATGGGCTTAATGTGTGCTATTGGCGACGCATTCTGAGGAGGCGCGGGGACGCTCCGCGGAGACGTTACTGGGGCTCCATTGTTGGTGGGCTTCCACGCCGCGAGCCAAGTCTTCATAGACGCAAGCCCTTTGGCCTGGACTGAGGCAACAGTCCCGTCCGCGTTGTTCTCAGTAAGCAAATCTGAGCAGTGGAAACCGTCGCTTTCTGCAATGGGCTGTGAGGATGTACTGATTTTATTCAATCCGTCGGCAGATAACGTTGCTTCGCGCCAGGGGTCACCTTTGAGACAACCGTAAGTCGTATTGAAGGTAGGCACTTGGCGAACGCCGAAAAGTCACTTACGAGTTGCGGTAGCGAAGAATAGGTTCTTAATCTGTACGTTCCATCCGTGATAGGCTATGTTTGTCGCAAGCACGTTGGGAGAAGTCGGTACGGGGAAAGCCGCGGGGAACATTTGCTGGCATTGTCTCTAACATATCACAATATAAGTATGAAAAGGAAATGTAAGTAATTGATCCAAAAACTTACCAGGTCATAAATTGGCTGAACGAGCCTTGTAACGAGAGTAGGCTTGGTCACCGGAGCTCCATCCTAAGCAACATTTTCGTTAGAATTGGCGAACAAGATTTATGATGGCTCCGTCGTCACCTGAAGGAAGCCGACTTGATTGCAGCTAGACATATATGTTTGAGTATAGATTTCATTTCGAGAAGATCAACGAACGTACACAAACCACATCCACGATCTGTCCGCGTTGTCAATTGTAGTATCCAGCCAGAATGATTGCGAGGTGTTATACGTTCCAAGACAATCCCTAAATATCTTTGAGTAACAGTGCCGTATGCAAATAAAAATGTTCAAACGCACTGGGCGTTGTCTGTGCCACAAACTATCCAAAAAAAAAATTGGTCACTTGCGAAAAACTCGAAGGTTCAGTGAATGGTACACACTTAGGCCGAGGTAGGTCGAGCGCCAATATTCGCCCCACGCAGCAAGGGCGTGGTCAACACCCCAGCCAGAGGCAGGAGCGCTCACGCCATCCTTCACCTCGAGAGCATCGCAGAATTCGGTGAACTGTGTGCCCGGCCCAGAGACGGGCTGTAGATCCTGCCAGTCCCAGAGATTGTTTCGAACTATTCCACGGGATCAACCAAATTTAATACTGAAATTACGGAGTTCAACTTACGAGCACCAGCAGCATCGTCTAGATGTGTTACGTCTCCAATACCGAAGTTATCCTTAATAGCTTGAATCGCAGTCTCGTTTTTACCCGTGAATATCTCGTCTACACGAGCGATAGCTGCTTCAACATCTGCGGAGCAGTTCAGTGGCATATTCTGGCGAATAGGCTCAAAGTATCCCCAGAAATCGCTATCATGGATTAAATTGAATTCGTTTGTAATGCTCGGGGATAGAGAGCACCCACACAATGGCCTCGACGACGGCCGACGATGCATATCCAGCGGCAAAAAGATTGGGTTTACTGTGGCGTTTTAAATACTGATAAGCATTTCTGGTAAACGTGAGTTCAAGAACACGACCTCACTTGACCATCGTCCAGCTAGTAAGAGCACCTTTGAGTCAGAGTTTAGATATGAGCATATGTCATATCTCGGAGGGAGGATAAATTGCTTACCAGCATAGCTCCCTCCAACTAAAATCCACGGCGCTTTATCGGGAGTAACTGAGTCGCCACCCGGCATAGGAAGGTTTACGTTTTTGGCGAAATATTCCAAATCGTCGATTGCTTGCTGGATGTTAAGCACCTTCAAACTCTCCACACTAAGGTCGGGATGTGGGTTGCTGAGCCCAAAGAATCTGTGCTCAAGAACTATAGTGCTTCCATTTTGCTGTTGAGCTGAAATGTATCTTATGATGAGCTAGAAATACTCAAAGCGGCCTTTCGAAAAACACACCGATTTGCCCATTGATCGTCAAGTTAGTGAGATATCCGTCGAATCCTAATATACTCACAGGGTGAGTAATTGTCTGGAAAAAGACTACTCCAAAAATGTTTTTACCTTCTGCGTTTGCTTCGCCCGGAGTACTCAAAATGATGGGCCCGCCTGACATTAGATGTGAATGAGTATACGCAAGGGACGATCAGCGCATTTCAGATCTCACCTTTCTCATAAAACTCCCAGGTGTGCCAAAACCTCTGCTTGAACGTGCCAAGGGATGGGTTATTATGGTCGATGAGCTGGTCGAAAAAGAAGGTCGTGTTGTAGGGCGGTAAAATAGTCCCGTTCCGGCTGGTGACTGGGAAGCTCGACTGCGGTGCGCTCACTAAAGGCGCAGTCGCCGGTCGCATGATATTTACATGTGAACGTCTGTCGGGAACTCGCCGTGCGGAACCTCCGGCCAAGCAGGAGAGAAGGACCAAAAGGCCACATAATCGCTGGAAAAGCGGCATGGTGAGCTGGAGCTCCAATCTCATGGGGGACTTACTGGGCTTTATACCTCGTTCAAACGGATTGGTGATCACTGGGGCCCTTCTTCCGCTGGCAGAGGCCGCACATGCTCCTCGGCCGGAGTACCATGTTTTCTTCTGCTCATTGTGGCTTCTGACGGCAGTCTAATGGGTGGTTGAGCGCATATCGGAAGACAAGCACATGGGTGTCGCTATTTTGCAGCAAATCTTGCAGCAATTTTGGACGCGAGCTCCCATGGATGTCGCTTATTGCAAAGCGGTCTCCAACGGTCCGTCGTCAACATAGTGATATTTTTAGACTTGGACCCCTTCTTCCGATAGGCGGCCCGTGTGAATCAAGAGCCTGTAAGTATGCATACGTACCAGTACGCACCGTATACTCATTAGGGGAGATGCAGGAAAAGACTAGAGAACTATCTGCAGATGTCATGCGCCTCTGCAGTCCGTATACTATAGCCTATAATAACGCTTGTTCCCCAGCAATCCTCCTTGTGTACCATGTGCCAGGGCCGAGCGGCCACTGATAGAATTGCGATAAGAAATATTAATATCCTGGGACATAGGACGCGCAGATTCTGTCTATCTTAAATACATATACTTGTTCAATGATTTTGAATGACCTTTTTGCACTTGATCATGGAGAATCTAACATTCTATTTTTTGTGATCTCTGAATAATCCCTTCAACGTTGCGTTAAATATTCGACAAACAGCCTACACACGCCGGCCAAACACCGGCCGTGATAAAGGCACATATATTTAGACGCATAACTTGAACCAAGCCTATGATAAGCAGACGTTTAGGCCTCAATTTATTAGTTCGCCCTGTTGGAACTTTTCCATCCGTAATTCATCAATAAATCTGATTCAAAAAATGAAGCCACTCAGTCCGTAAGAATCATTTGCATGATACAATTGAGTGAATCAAAAATAAAACAGCCCCGGTGTCTATCCAAGCCCAAGGTTTTGACCTAAAGGAAATACAGAAAGTTATGATTTAGTGCTTTGAAGCCGCGACTTTCAGAGCGGCTATAAAATCAGTCGAGTTGGCTCTCCAGCCGTTGAGTCCGGCATTAAAATCGACCATTTGCGTTGCTCCAATGGGCGAGGTAGTTGCGGAAACGTCGTCGACGAGAATCACGTCGTACCCTTTATAATACGAGCTAGAAATAGATTTTTATAAATTTTGTTGAACGCTGGCAACGAAAGATTGGACTTACTCTAAAAGGGTGCCCCACACGCATTGGTCAATGTTTACGCCTCCGAAGAAGAGGGTCGTCATGCTGTTATCCTGCAGCCAGGTTTGCATGGGAGTTCCAGTCCCCCACATCCCGGAGAGGCGATCTGTAGTGGAGAGCCATGAGTGATAGAATACAAATATAGCTATTATGTCCACTTACTTTTGTTAAAGTAAAAGTCAGTCCCTTTCGCGACGCCGGAAACCTGCTCCTCAAATAGTGCACCCCACCTAAGAGGCAAATTCACGTAAACAAATTATTCAAATTGAACACGTCTGACAGAGTATAAGAACGTACGGTTGGGCATTCCAGCTTCCTCTGACCAATTTTTCTCCAACGGCAATCGTAACATTGGGGCCGTGGGTCGTAGAGGTAGCAGGAATTGAATTATCCGAGGCGGGTACCACTATTGATCCCATGTCGCTGCCGAACGACGACTGGGAACTTGAGGTGCTAGTAAAACCGTTGATAAAAGCCGGCGGCATGTTGATTACTAGTAAATTGAAGGAATGAGTGAGCACTTCACGTAGGCACGCGAGTGACAGAACTTACAATCGAACTCTGTCAATCCCCAGTTTGTCCAGACTACTGGCATTTTAGCAGCTCTGAAGGCATTGATGAGGTTGACAGTCGCAGCTAGTAAGTGACGCTGGTCAGTAAATCTAATTTCCGAAAATACACAGCTTGTACTTACGAACAATAGCACGGCCTTTGGGGTCACCGTTGAGGCTTTCGTGCAGGAAGAAATTCTGCATGTCAATGATGACCAGTGCAGTTTTGTTTGGCTGAACGATAATCGGCCCGTTCTCTGGCATAGGAAGTGTTATCGCCCCAGCGGTATCGCCACGAGTGAGCTGGTACCGAGACGGCGTTCATGAGTATATGATCTGATAAACGATATAAAGATCAACGTACATCCCATCCAGAGCTAAGCTTCTTCCAGAAGTTGAAGGCATTACCGAAGATTGTGGGGTCGGTCGAGATTCCATTGACAGAGAGTGCCCCAGGGATGAGACACGCCAGGGAGAATGCAAGAATTGACTTCATATCACCACTAATTTCGATTGAAAACCGTACAGAGCGTATGATCGTCGATAAATCTACAACTTTTATAGCTGCTGCAGATATACACGCTCATACGGACCGACATGAGCATCATATGATCGATACAATGAACTATTAGCGCATAAACCACCTTTCTTTCTCATAAAATTGCCGAGAGCATCGATTTCGAATGGCCAGTCTGCGTCGCTTTTGCTGAATTAAGCCTATCCATGAGGAGATCGTGAGAGAGTATATAGAGAACATTTATTCAGCGGTGCGATGAGCAGAGTGTGGGCTCCAAGGAAGGCGTCGAAGCGATAAGGCTAAGTTATTTCAGTCGAGATGCGTAGATAACAACGACCTTCGGTTGCAAGAATCAGATCTCACAACGTCACAGCGGACCGCAAAAGCCATTCATTTAATCGAAGGATGGTTGCCAGATACTCTGCAGATAACTGAGTTTGTCGCGGAAGAATTGAACCAGACTCTAGCTAACTTATGGAGGGAGTTCGAAGCAGCTGGCCGTCCGTAAGATAGGTAGAGAACAAGATGTTTTAGGTATAACAGAATGCTGTCCTTCGCTGACAAGACTCGACATTAGGAAGAGCCGGATTGTAGCAGATTGAGTCGCCTGGGCGTGGCGGCGCTGTGAAGAGCTTGAATGATGTTCACAGGCATCCTTGAACTGTTGACGGCCCACTTTTTTTCATATTTATGTTGCGTCGTACACCAGCGGGGTCCTTCGTTGAGATAGATTAGAATAAGAGATGGCGGGTGGGCGTCGCTTGTGGTATGCCACCAGAAGATGCGTCCGACAACGTCCGGAGGAAGTTGATCTTGCCATGACCGCGCCATCAGTGAAAAGTGGAAAAATTGGTGTCAGGTTACAGCTCCGACAATAAGGTGGCGGTGTTATGCTTGCATGCATTGGCTTGTGGAGCACTATATACTAGATGACAGAATATTCTAGCTGCAGTAGAGAGCACATAATTCTAGTGATTGATACGTACGTAAGGGTCTCGTGAATGCTATGTATCTTTGGTATAAACCAGCGCCGTAGTTTATGTTGTTTTATATACCAAGCATCTGAGTGTTGATGCACTATAGCTTATGACATAATTATAGTCGATGATAATGAACTCACGGTCTGCTGCACCGTATTTACCTCTGGTATAATCCGGATGTCATGGCCTATGTTAGATTATACGTCAAATATCTTGATGTTTTTGCCTCAGCAGAAAGTGTATCATTAAAGTAGATGATACGTGCGTATGAGCCTTAAATATACCATATATCTTTGGTATAGACTGGTGCGTCCAAAGTGACCGGTAGATAACAATTCTGGATGAGTATATACAACGAAATCTATCGACAAAAAAAGAAACGGCGTATTGACATGTTATTGGCTTAGTTCTTGGGAGGCGACCAGGTGCTGAAAGATAAAGTTAACGGAATGAAAATTAGGTCGATTAAGTGCAAACGTACCCCAGGACGGTTACTGCCTCCCTCACTGAGGCGTACGTCGTGTTTCGAAGGACCGTGGAGCGGCCGCGGCAGTCGTTTGCGCTCCCATCGCGCAGATTGAATCCAAAAGGGCCGATGAAGTGCCCCTGGCTGCGTGCGTATACGCGAGCTAATACGCACTCCTTTGGGCCAAGTGGTGGTGCGCTGTTCGATGAATCTCGAACGCCGTCCGCTATACCTTGAGGAGGTCGACTCACCTTATTACCAGGTTCTCGCTGTACGGCGAGAGCGACGTATGGTTTTGATCCAACGCTTTCCTCGCGCCTTTGAGAAGGGCCGGATAGAGCTTCTGATTAACTGCTGCAGTTATAACTGAAATAGTGATACGCATGGTAGCTTGTGGTGTGGTGGTGGTGGTGTGGTGGTGCGGTGGTGTGGTGGTGATGTGAGAGTCTGAAGAGAAAAAGCGCAGCTTCTTTTCAGCTTTTGTGTACAGTGACTGCGAGAAAATCAAAAGCTTGAGTCTAATGGATAAGCCATCAAGTGAACAACTTGAGTTGGTAGCGTACGCTCATGTTTTGCATGGCCTTTGGCTGTAATAAATTGCCTAATTATAATGAGAAAAATCATAGATCCATGCTCTAGGCCTAGCTCAGGCTTAATTTGTGAATATTGTATGATCCATTAGTTTCTAGTGGAACTGCAATACAGGCAGTTGTTTAAGCGCCGAAAAAGACGCGAAGGTATTAATGAGACGCGCCAAAACACGTGGTCAGCATGTGACGTTTTGAACAGCAGAGTGGCTTAGTACCGTACGTAACAAAATACCACTCCCGGTCGTTCAAGGGATTTCACGAACCTTAATAGCCAACCGGGGGGTTGGTTAGTTAGTCCAACCGGGGGGTGGATTTTTTTTTTGACCCCTCCACAAATGACCCAAAAAATGCACTTTAAACAGCCCTCAGACCGATTTTTTAAAAGTTTTATTGCACTATACAAGCTCAATATTCCTTACGTCACTTGATTTCTGCCTGGAATACCCTCAAATGAGTCAAATCGCCCAGAGCAACATTATCGGAAATGTCCGAGTACTTAGCCCAAGCAGACTGAAGGGCTCGGAGATAATTACCGCGGGCGCTAATAATATTCAAGTCACGCAACTCCCTGTGAGTAGTAATGCGGGTTGAATTAAAACAAGATTACTGACATTTAATAGAATAATGGTCCTGAAAACACATTCGTTCTGTGTCTCCGTCAACAGAAATCATGCAGAGCCATGACGTTGCAGCGGCAGGTATCCGAGATGATACTATTAATGCCGCCTCCGCCCCAAGCAAGATTCCTGCTGTAGAATACGGCCAGTCAGAAAAATCAGTTCCAAGTAAGAAGGTAACAGATGCATTGAACGAATGTCTCTGCGGGAAGGTGTTAGGACCGACAGACGATCGTGTGGTTCAATGCAAACTTGAAGCTAAAGGCTTTGAAACTCAATGGGTACGTCCAATCTTGCGGGCAAAAAAATAATTTATGGTATTATATGATAATAACACATCTATAGTACTATCTAGACTGTATAGGTTTGGATCAAATCCCGTTGAGATGGGTTTGCGAGATGTGCGAGGGGTCCGGCGGGGGGCGAGGTTGGGGCGAGGCAGCAAGCGCACGCGCCGATGATGTCATATTACCTGGACGTGCCTTGATTACGTCAGCTAGTTCGTCCGCCGAATCAACTGTCTTAATAATAAAAAATCGACCCTAGGTCTCTTCTTTTATTTGGTGAACCCCCTTGCGGTCGTTGCGAACATTCTCAACATTTTTTTTTCTCAACAAGGAAAAGAGATATTGGGAAGTTCGTGGTCTTGTTAGATAGATTAAAAATTGCTTTCAAGCCCAAACAGCCCTGGATGCTAATAGATTTTTATTTTAACCGCCTTGAAAGGCTCATGACCAAGATCTTGACAACAACGAAGAAGAAGACGTGGCATAGCTCTTAACAGAGATAACTTGAATTTAGTGTATAAAAATATCAAAATACATAGCACAGTTCTCCAATGCCTACTGAACAATTTCTGTGGCTACCGAAATGACGAAACCTGTTTTTACTGAGGTAGGTGTTCATTTATTTAGTCATAGGAAAACAGGGAGACTCAATGTTAGTAAATAGTATTACATGACCGTGATAAGTTCCGAATAAAAGCTACTCAAGAGCGGAAGTGCGAGTAGTACATGAGGCCCGAGAGCGTGCCCCTGTCTGTAAGACGACGTGCGTGAGCCAAGGTGAACACCCACATACTAGTAGCTCTGTAATCGTTTAAAGAGTGTGTAGGAAAATAGATACCCTTTAAATATTGGTACTGTTTCAAAAGTAAGAATATTAAAATTTAAGGACAGCATCCAAAGTAGCATTTAAAGACTACCAGGCTCTTTATTGTCAGAATTTAAAGGACGTCGAGCAACTATTCGAATATGCTGATTTATTCAAAATTGCTATTTAAATACATACCACTATTTGAAGAGGACCTATGGGCATTCAAAGAGAACACAAAGTATTTAAGGAGTCGAAAAGACATTTAAATACTATTCAAAGCGCATTTCCGACGCGCTTTAAAGATTTCATTCTTTGAAGAGCTTAACCGAACGTTTAGTACTAGCATTGAATATTGAAAGATGATATAAACCTTTAAAAAGAAACACCCGACTGACGTGTAATCTTTGAATGTCCAGATGCACAAACAGAGAACTGCCTAAATAAAACGTTAAAATACAGGCTGGGATAGGAACTTACAAGCCATGTCACACGGAGTCGCACACGGCGCGCTTCGCGACCTGCGAATCAAGAAATGAGTATTTCCGGCGTCCGCTGGCGTGCGTATTGATGCTCGCCACCGTGCGCTGGTAGCATCATGAGCGCGTGCACCGTGTCTGTTCCTAACTGGTGTATAAGTTCAAAGATGTGCTCATGAGTAGAGTGGATACTTCACCTGCGCGGCTGAAGTTCACCTGGACCTCAATGTCTAATGAGTCCAAGTCAAACAGGTTTTTTACATTATTAGTTTTAATATTTTAGGTGAGTTACTCACAAGATGTTGCTGCTGCAGGTCGAGATCGCATAACACCAACTCGAAACCGCATTAGGAGTGAGGATGAGTGGAGTAGGTGGAGGTTGGGAGAGAAGAGTAACCGAGTGGCAAAGTGTGGCTTGACCTTCGATTAACGTTGGGTAGTGGTACGATTAGATCATGTGAATTGGGGACGTTGTGCAGTGGCACGACCGGCATTCTGTGCTTTTCCCGATACCACTACCTCTATTCTGTGCTCTAGCTGATTTTAAACCCTCACAGTTTTCAGAATGTCGGAAAATCCAACCAGAAGCTATGCTCTATGTCCAGGGAGCCTCTGCTGCGACAAACCCCGAGATTTGGGTGCCGCAGCCTGCATTCGACGCCCAATATAGCTCCCGTGAAAACTGAAGGTAGCATCGCACATAGCCTACTCTGATGGCAGCTCCTTGAACATGGAGGCTCTTCTGTTTCCCCGTTGCATGTTGAGGTCCCACGCGTGCTTAGACGTGCAAGCCCCGTCTGCGCACAGCGACGCCGCATGAGTTTTGCATCATTGGGTTCTATCACTCCACTATCGCTACGCAGCCACTCAGTGACTGGACATTGATGACACGGTGCGCGTAGTTCACTAAGTTTAATTAAGTACTCACAACCAATTGTTCAGATTTGTGCATTCCTCAACGGGGTAACCATCATGGTCCTCAGTGGATGGCACTATTGAAGACATCGTGTTTAGACGGTCGGTAGACAACGCATACGTAGACTCGGACCTGAGCAAGACCTGAGTGGATTGAAATACGTATACTTCAAAACACCTTAAACCATCCAACTGCGTTGGCCCAAGCACATACAATTTCGGTGCACTGAAACTAGCCTTATTGAAAACACATGGCATCCAATTATTCAAACAGCACACTTGCAAGTATTTAATACTATAGGTAGTTTTCTTTGAAGATTGTTGTGTAATTATTTAAAGACCGTCGAGAAAAGCCTTCAAAGATATTTCCTATATGCCTACACACCATTTAAAGGAAGTTCCTATGGATTGATCATAGCTAGCGAGTTGTATCTCGATGAGCAAAGGGAATTCGGCGTGCGGTGGGCGTGCGCACTCATTTCTCAAAACTGATAACAGCACGATTTATAGGGCTTCTTAAATTACATCTACAAGTATTTTGTACGTCCAGAACTGCAGCCCATTTACGACGTAAATAGTCAATTTTTAGTCTCATTAGACAAGAGAAAGTTCTGACCGTCTTCTTTTAGAAAATACAGTTGGCTTTAACCCGCGGCTAAAAAGGTATCAAGGAGGACCTGGACGGTACGCTCTTAGAATGCCAAATGGAACAAGTAGCTACTTATCATAATTATACTATACATTACTTATTTGTACCGCAATTATGTGAGACTAATTTCTATAATTGACTTGCACGCTCGGGGCATGCTTATGCACATCAGTATGCCCGCCCGTGCAGCGTTTGTATGCACGTCCATGCACGCCCATCCCCGCATATTCGCACGTCCAAGCACGCCCGCTGCACGCCGAAAAACCAGTGCCCACAGTGAGGCTTCCACTTGGGCTCTGAGTCTGACATTTTTTTGGGGACACGCATGAAGAGCAAGCAGTGAGGAAGTTAGTAGCCAACAGGACCACATCGTAACACTTTCAAGACTGGGTGTGCCCGCGAGCAAGCAGACTCGGAGAAAAAAAAATCACTTGAATACAAAGGTGCAATAAGACACTTCGTAATCGATATTCCACACTATAAGTTTCCATCGTAATCATCGTCAAGTCCAGACTCAGTTTCTGACTCGGAGCCGTCTTCATGGCTTGAGTCCGATTCGTTGTCGTCACTGTCTTGAGTATGGACCAAAACTTTGGCACCGCGAACTCTTTGCAAGGAAGGTGCGGCTTGATGGCGACTATTGCAAGATTCCATTGGACCTTTATCAGCTCCGCGGCCCTCATCATTGCCTCCATTGGAAGAGACGACAGACTTAGTCTGATTTATATGACCGATCCCATGTCCTAAGAACCGCATCAACATATCGCGATCAACAAAGCTAGCAGTCTGAGATAAGAATAGGTTGTAAAATAGAAATCTAAGAGGTGACTTACATTCCAACATAGTAATTTGTCCAGTCTTCCTGTTCACCTGATTGTCTTGCTTCGGTGGTTCGATTACTTGGTACCATGCTGAGTAATTCAGTGGTTTTTCCATCCTCGAATGAAGGTAAAAGATGGCAACCTCATAAAACATGAGAAGGATCAAGAAACCCAAACGCAAACTCATCAGTGTTGGGAATAAATCCAATCTTTGGCAGGCGGCATTGAGGTCGTCCAAATGAATGATCTGGTATCACTCCTAACCATCGTACCCAAAGAAACTCCATTCTCTGCGGACAATAGTCTTGAGAGTCTTTGCCCACGTGTTGTACATCTGCATGGAAAATCCCAATTACTGAGGCATACCAGAAGGGATGTGCATTAGTGTCTGCTTCAGGAGATGCCACCATAACAAAGGGATGTGTGCGAGGGTTGATGGTATCGTGTGCTCGCCGCAGGTCATAGGTGGTATAGTTGATCCGAGCAGTGCAGACTCGAAATATCGTCTCATCCCGAAGGCGCACTGTCAGCCGATCTTCAGGGGTGAATGTCTCTTCGGTGTCTCCGCTGAAGGTATGATGAAGGAGACGTCCTAGCAGATGGTCTTTCAATGAATTTATGAAATTCTACAGAAAATAATTAGGAATGCAACATATAAGGCTGAATGTTAATTAGTACCGACTTTCTTTGCTGGATCATCTGGATCATGGAGTACAAAGGCATAGATATTGATTGGGTTATTTCGAGAAGCTGATATGTGGTGATGGTCTTCAATGGACCCTTGGACAGCCTCGGAAATTTCTTGTTGTTCTGCATGATGTAGTGCTTCTTTCCTGCTATATTTCGTGCCGATCTGCTTGATGGAATTCTTTTTATTTGTGAGGCCATATAACCGCTTTACTAGTCGATGGGCTTGCTCGCCCTGTCAGAGTAATTATTGAGTGAAGATGTATAGACACGTTTAAACTCTGAATGAGGAATTAAATACATACTAACTGCGTTGAATATGAGTCCGTTGTCCCCCAATGGCGGATGTGCTGAACATAGTCGCCAAGAAAATGATACTTGATTGTTGACAAGCTCAACATTATGGCTTTTTTACCACTAGATTTTTGAGATTCTATGCGTTTCTATTAGCAAAGCAAATCTAGCTGTATAATTTCACACGATCAATATAAAATTGATGGGCTCGGTCCTCACCAGAACGTCTGGTGCATTTGAACCGTGCGACCCCCCATCGTACTCTTGGTCACATCTCGTGATCCCGTGACAACATCCCCACTACCTTCTCTCATTCCTCGTAAGGTGGCCGTGTTATCATTTATAAGTTGAATAGTAGGCTAGTCTATGTATTTAAAAGCTAGATATATTTCAATAGTTGTCTACCTATGCGCTACCCTTGAAATAGCCATTTTTCGACTGAAAATAATCAGGCCTGACGGAATAACTGTGACCATCAAATTGCATTCTGTACTGGGGCCAGGGGCACGGAGACTGATAAAATACTCCTATACCCTTCGTAACTCTACTCTCAGGAACACCACTCCAATGTCAACCAGGAATTACCTTCAAAACATATTTAATAGCCGCGAGTTGGACGATGAAGGCCTGGGGTTCACATCTGATGAATCGGAAATGTCACTGGAATCTCCCGACATTCCTACTGTCCCTTCACTTTCTGAAAGTCACAGTGACACTTCAAGTGAAGATGAAAGTAACACGCATACCTTCCAATCTCCTCCCAACTCTGAAACAGCCACAATTGTGAAGCAAATTCTGCTTGAAATAGACAAACGAGGGTTCTCTGTCGCAAAGTTTCTTAATGGTTTAAGCTGGGGTGATGCTGCATGTACCCAAGATCCAAAGATACGTTACGAGCGTACAAGTCTCCTGCATGATCCACAGTTGGTCAATATTCTCCACCGTTGGATTTCACCACCCCGACCAACCAAATCAAAGAAGAAACAGCCAGAAGGGGCAAGCTCTGCAATGAGACAATTTGTCATTGAATACACCAAGAAGACACTGTCAAACGAACTTGAAGATCTTGCTCCATATCTGGTATCGACAACCAAGGATGACGTGAAAATTGAGCGCTTGCTATCAACAACATTTGAGCAATTTGAAAGGGACATGCTGGACACCGCACCGTTTCTTTGGGGAGTTTTCGAGCACTTAGCAACACCTGTCAATCGTCGCAATAGTAATACAAATCGAAACACAACAAAAGTGAGTCAATATCGACATGAAATCTGAAGCAAAACTCACAAGTCACGGTAAAATAGGTCATAATAACCATTATATCCCAACTGTCCTACACACGCTCACATCGGCGCTGCCTCTTGCAGAAGGTTTTATCACTCTACTTTCAGTTCAAAGGATTGTCAGCAAAGGGCTCCGATATTTTACATGCCATGGGAATCATAATGAGTCACAAGTGGACTGCAAATTCGGTGGCTCGAATCTCTGAACACTGCATGGACGAAGTCAAGGAACGGATCAATGACTCACCATGGTTTATATCCCACGATAACTTCAACACTCCTTTCCGTGTCTTCTCGCAGCGTACCGACAATCTAGGTGAATTTGCAAATGGAACAGCTGCCACAGTCTATGTCATGCCCAACAAACCGCAGCTACACAAGGAGCTTAGTCAACTGTTGAAGGAGAAAAGGGCAGAAGGACAAAAGCATACACTCACCGAACAGGAGATATTTGACCTTGCCAAAGACTCTTTTCCGGTTATAGAAAGCCACATGGTCCACCAGGTGTTGCGACTCCTTTTCGAGAGCACCGAGTTTGATCTACAGACATACAAGGGGAAAGATAACCAGTTATTTGACCCCGTCTCACCTGTTGATCAACTTCCAGTTGGACCAGAGCATAAAACTTTACAGTACCTTCTCGGATCTGTAGGAATTCCGGAGGCCAGCTACGAAGACAACGCACGATTGATCATCGAGTGGCTTGGGCAGCTCGGAATAAACACTGACGAGGCTAAAAAAAAACTGGCTGATGAATCGTTTGTGGTATGGGTCGGGGACCAGCTCACTGTTGATCGTTTACGGGGCCTGTACAAATTTCGCGCCGAAGACGAGAACTCATTTGACCGGCTGGACTTTGTTGTTCTGGCGTTCGGCTGGTTCCACCTTCAAATGGCGTGGGCTACCTCAATTCACAAGCAGTACCTGGGAACACCACAGAGCCGTGGTCTTCAACAAGCATTCATTTTGCTTGAGAAGAAAGGACTCACCAAGCCGCTTATCAAAGGCCCTTTCCACCATGATCTCGAAGAAGCCCTATTCCATATTGCAGAGGCTCAACTACGTGTTGACTGGCTTGAGGAAGCGAAGGTCGAAAACCTTGCAGATTTACGCAAATACTCGCCCGAGCAACTCCACAAACTGGCCTGCAGAATTGTAAAAAATCGGGCATCCAGTGACGCCATCGACTCAATCGATGCTAAGCCAGAAGAAAAGCGCGACGATGAATTCAAGCAAATTGTGATGTGGAATCGTGATATCCTGCAATATATTGTTCTAGCACGCGCAATTCAAAACGGTGATGTTGGGCTAATGGATGCAATGCTGCCACACCTTTTATTTCGATTTCTCGGTGGCGGAAACACAAAGTATGCAATTGAAGTCATTGAGATGCTCCAAGGACTTCATAAAGAGTGGCCTAAAGATGTTGCGTGAGTCATTGTGTTCAAGAATACGTATCAGTCACTCACCAGTCAAATAGAAACTTTGTTAAACATCACTGCTGGCTTGTCAATACAACCGGAAAACCAGGAATGTTCTGCCCAGTGGACCAAGCGCAGGAACATAATATAAAGGATATCAAAGTTACATACCGTTCAGAAGGACCAAATGTGAGATGGGACTACATGAAGAAGTTACACCCAGCCATCCACACCATTCGAGCAGTTGCTATACATATTGAAACTGAATTCGGAACATTAGCAAGAGGACAGAGACATGGAATACCGAAAAAAGAAATTGATGTCGCTAAATTGCAAAAAACATACAAGGAGGCTGGCTATCACAAATACACGGAAGGAAGAGTGGCAAAGAAAAATACTGTATCCGCAGACTTCGCCACAGAAGGAGCACTTAAAGTTGAGGCGGGAAAAGTTCTGGCGGAGTGGAAGTACCGTCGGACATTTGAGCGATCGACAAGTGAACGTTGGCTAGGACCGGGTGATTCTGATGATTCGGAAAGTTCAGCGGAGTCGGAGATGTGGGCAAGCTTTCCAGAGGCAGACGTAATGGAGTGGGAGGCAGGCGCGGGCGTGGACGAGGTCTAGGACAAGGTGGAAGGACCCGCAATTGAAGCGGGGTCAGAACGACATCATTTTCCTTGTTGGTGCCAGATGGGGGTAAACGCATACGAGGACGAGGATATGGGATAGAACTAGATGCTGCCTGAAAATCAAGAGCAATGCCAGTTGGTGTCGAAAACACATCTGAGTCGGTGAGGTGTGGTGTTGCTGGCATAGAAACACCAAGATTAATGGTAGTGCATGCATCCGTACCAAATGTCTTTGGACGCTTTGCAGCTTTCTTCAACGCCGCTGCGGCCTTTTTCTCCTCACGAAGTCGAGCTTTCTCCGCTTTTTGGTGCTGTTTTTCTGCACGCTGTTCGGCCAGGAGAACCTCCCGCTCTCGACGAGCTTTGTCACGCTCAATATCCCTTTGCAGTCGCACCTCTGCCTCCTTCTCCTTGCGTGCGCATACACGAGCAGCAGTGGCGGCCTTTCGAGCAGCCTTTGCTGAAGCTTTCCGGGCCATTTCAGCATCATCAACCCTCTGAAGAACCCGAAGAACTTCTGCGCCGTAACGGTCTGCAAATAGCCAAGGTGTGTTGGCCTTGATCGCATCGATGGTACGGATCTGAGCATTGGAGGACAGTGTTTTGATAATCGGTTCAGGCAACAAGACGGCTGATGTAAAGGAGCTGGGATAATGTGTGCGCATTGTCTTGAAACGCCAGGTCACAAGAGCAGTTCGTGCTGTTGCAAGGACTTCACCACGTCGAGACTTCGGTAGTCTGTTCTGAACGGCGGCGGGGATCATTTTACGTTTACCATTCACATCGGCTGACTTAGATGGTGTAACTGGAGGGCTAAGTGAGACTGATGTGTCAGGAGTGCATGATCGCACTGATTTTGACGGTGTGATGGGGGGGCTGATTGACGCAGAACTGCTTGGAGTAGATGGGCGCAGAGGGGAAGCACCTAAAATATTTTCGGCTGTGGCACTAGTTCCTTCACAGTTATCGCAACATATATGGGTAGGTGCTAAATAGCAGATTAAACTCAAGAATAAAAGACTGCCGAATCGAAGGCTTACCTTTACGTGGTGTTGGGTTTCCAAAATGTTCGTCAGCTGCATCCCGTCGACAAGCCTTTGTCGTAATCCAACAACGCAGGGCAGGCTCCACGTTCTTTGCCCATTCATATCCCACCTCGAGAGTATTGACGTCAGCGCGGTAACAGTCAGGTGTATCCTGAGATTCCTCGGTGTCATCGCCGTAGTCCGAGCCCGCATCTTCGCCCTCATCCGTGATTGGCACATTCTCCAAGTCTGTCGCTTGAATGGGTTCGTGGTTTTCACGATCAGGGGGTTTATGCTTGCTACTGATTTTCTTCTGCTGAAACACTGATTTTTCAGCCATAAGAATGGCGCGTGCACAAATGGTGGCGGAGCGGCCAGCTCGGCCACCACGTTGAATCCAAACAGAGAGTGAGGTAGGTACACCAAACTGGATTACAAGCTCAATATCAGGTATATCAGCGCCCTAAGCAGCACGGTTAGTCCGCAGTACTGCAATTTTATCAATGCAAGACGCACCATGCCTGCGGCCTCCGTAGCAACAAGTATTCGCACTTGCCCTTTACGAAATCGTCTCATCACGCGTCGCCTAGCTTGCCGTGTCCGGTGAGCATGCAGGAAATCAACATAATCATGTAGCTGAGCTGGTAGCCAGTCACAGATGGCGCGCTTTGCTAATTGGGCTGTGTTGACTGCATTGACAAATACAATGCTCTTGAAGAGATCTTTCGGAAGCACAGGGCTAGAGACACGAGAGAGAAGAGGCTTGATGGCCTCATAATCGGTGCTTGAGCCTAGAGGGAGGACGGAGTAGGCGATGTTGTGACGGTCATTGCCAAGATTCAAAAAGAAGCAGGCTGTCGGATCGATGGCGAGCTGTCCTCGGACATCTTGCAAAGCCGAGGGATTTAAGGTGGCCGACACGAGCAGAAAAGGGACATGGGGCGGGAAAAAAGCACGCAGTTTACCAAGCTCACTGTATGCAGTGCGGAAATCTCCCCCCCATTGCGAGATGCAGTGTGCCTCGTCAATGACAACGGCGCATATGTCGTCGAACGTTGCGGAGGTGAGAACGTCGCGAAATGTGGTGTGTTTGAAGCACATCTCGGGCGATGTAAATATAGCACGGTAGTGACCGTGAGCGACGTTCTAAGAATATAAAATAAGCTCCCAGCACTAAAATACATGAGGGCAGCAGGAAGATTTGACGAGACATACCTTCTGCAAATCAGTGCTCCAGGTGTCCCCATTCACAGCAGCTGCAGACAGCCCTATCTTTTCAAATCTATCCACCTATGGCACAATAATTTTCACAGTAAGTCAGCAGTGAAGGTCTTTTATTATTATAATACACGCCAAATACACGCACTTGATCATCCTGCAGTATTTTTAGCGGTGAGATGATGATAATTTTCTTCTTTTCGTCCACCAGCAGAGGCAACATGAATGGTATTGTTTTGCCTGCGCCTGTGCCAGCTATTACAATAGAATCTAAGCCCAGAAGTACGGCCTCCGCCGTATCAAGCTGCCATTCATGAGGGACAGCGCCGAAGCGTTCTCGGAACGTGCTTGACAGCTCGCTTCTCGTGAGACCAGAGTTATAATTGGACTTTGCGGCTGCATCGCGGCGGGCGTCTTCGAGGATCTGATAAGATTGTTGGCGGGCGAGCTCATGAGCACTTAGTGAAGGCATGGAAAACAACGTAGACGACAACTGAGGAAACGCGTCGAGATACACGTCCGTTTACTATGTTAAACAGACCGACGCGCTGAGGACCGAGCCCATCAATTTTATATTGATCGTGCGTTTCTGAGTAATTTCCGAATCAGGACGGCTGGGTACGAGACTACTTGCGGTTGACTCAGAGGTCAATGGTCCTGCTGTGTGCTGCGAGCCAGAGGATCCTGCTGCTGGCTGAGCAACAGTAGGAGCCTGATCCAAATAGTGCCCACTAGAAGGTTGAGACTCTGTTTCTATTAGCAAGTCAATCAAACTGTATAATTTCAACACTTACGATTGGAGCTTGCAGTTGGCTCAGAGGTTGATGGTGCCACTGTACAGTGCTGTGAGTCAGAGGATCCTACTGCTTGCTGAATAACAATAGGAGCCTGGTCCAAATTTCTCTGAGAGGAGCCCTGAGAACTTAGGTTGTTCGCTTTACGGCGCTCAAGTTCTCGAGCAGCCTTCTCCCATTGAAGCTCAACAGTTGCAAAGTCTGAACATGTTAGCTCTTGAAATTGTTGCATGAGCAGACCAAATTCCGTAGTCAATGATTCCAGCAAAGCAAGCGTTGATTCAGTATGCATGCGGAGTTTAGCAAGACCATGCCATTCTGCTGTTCGGTAGAGTAGTGCCATGAGGCAACTGTTACGTGGTTCATCCAAAAGACCTTCAAATACAGGAATTGAACACTAAAATGATATCAGTCAGTAAAAACCAATGAATTACAGCAGTTTATCTGATTAGGAAGTCTCTTACTTGGAGTAAGTCTTCAAAATCCCGAGCAGCTAGCTTTCTCATTTCAGAAGAGTTTTGAGAAAACCTGCGAATGGTGCCCAAGCCAAAGGTTGAGATTTGGCGATATCTAGTACAGGATTGAGTTGGTAATAGCCAAACACTCAGGGTTATAAAGCAGACCTTGCATCAAGTTCTGCAATAAGATTGTCTGAGCCTTCTTTACCTGCAGCGTAGAGCAGTTGAACAAGGTGCGTAAAAAGTGACTTCCAAACACCAAGTTCAAACTCATGCAACAGATCAACAACAAGCATTTTTGAGGGATCAAAAGTCTTTCCTAATCGTGCAACAAATGCATTCTACAAAAAGATCAGAGAATAACTGATGTGAAAACAATTGCAAAATGCCGTACCATAGTTGGAACACTAGAAGTTTCCTTGAGTAAATCTTCTACATCAGTGCCATTGATTGGTTTGGCACGCTTGTAGATGGAATTTCTGGCCTTTGTGACTTGATCAGCCAAAAATGAGCGAACATTGTTGATGCGAAATGCAATGTCATCTGCAAGGCCAAGTTGATAGATAAATGACTTTGGGATAAGGCATCTATGGCAAGGAAAAAGCCCATTTTCTCAAATACAAGCTAAAAGTACCCTAGATAACAAAATCAAACTATTATCAAATGAGTGATTGACAATAAAAAAAACCAACAAACTTTTCAGGATAATCAGCAGAATAAGTGAAAATTCTTGGATAAACTCGTCGCTCAATCCCATCAATGCATTTGACAACAATGCCATAAGTGCAGGCATGTAAAAATTCATCATCAAGGATGACACTCCATACAGCATGCATGAGCTCCCGGCGGCAAAGAGACAGAATATGCTTTTGTTGACTCCGCCATCGGCAGTGATAGTTGCATGCAAAATCTTGAAAGGAATCTGGCAACTTTAAATGTCCTTCTGTTAGGCAAAGCTGCATTATTTGTGTAAAATAGTTCACTTACTGAAGGAATATAGGCTAGATGGTGCATGGCACCTGATTTTGGTTGTGCCCTAATGTATTTAGATAGGTTCCCAAGCATGAGATATATGGGCCATGCTTTTGCACTCCCAAAGTTTGTGAGATGCGTAGAGTCTGACGAGAACATTAAAGCTGCTATGACCTTCTCTCTTTCACATTTAAGATCATCTGGGGGAAGTGATAAATGTCGCTGGACTTTCTCATGCTCCTCTAAAAAGGCATCCGAAGTATATAGTTCACCAAAAATACGCTCCTTTTGTTTGGTGAAAGGAGAGGTGTGATATAGTCTGAAAGGCGAAAAATGGTAGAGGTGGGAATGTGAGCTGTTGAACATATCCGAGATTACTGTTGTGAGGTTCCGATGAAGAAGACCAGGAACTGTGAATGTCTTGGAAGGAACACCAATGGCTCCAGAAGGAACTAAAATATCAACAGTGCTTTCTTTGAACTGGGCGTAAAAGGAGGACTGAGACAGCGCATCATCGAGGCGAAGGTTTTCACAATGGGCATCAAAGCCAGTGAGGTGTTCTTGTTGAAAATCAAGGGGAAGTATGACCTTACGTACAAAGTCATTCAATTGAGCTTCAGATTTGGCAGTGTTCCCGTTATTTAACCATTGCATTGCGCGATGGATTGTCACATTGGCAAAGGGCCAGTATGGCTGGCTGGAAGAATGTAGTTTGGGTGAGATGGGATGATGGAGAGAAGGAAGAGGTGCAGCTTTTTGTGAGGAAGGTTCTGCTAAATCACATATGCGGAGCGCTGCATCCGGATCTCGCGTTGGCCTTCGCGGGTAGTCTCTCCAAATTCCGAATAAATTGGCAACCGTGACTAAGCGGTCCCGTACAACAAGGATGACACGTTGGAGAGGCCCTGCTCTAGCCTCAGTTTCGAAAATGGCAGCCGACTCGGGAAGAAAGTCCTTGAAGCGCCGCGGGATTCGGTAATTGCGTCGAGGGCGTCCTGTCCTAGTAAGATCCGGGGCTGTAGCTAGTAGCGGGAGATTGCCGGAATCCACATCCATATCCATCGTCGTTTCTGACCTCACATCATCGATACGCCTTGAAGTGTCTGATTGGGAGAGAATTGAAGCTCCTGAAGCTGGCTCAGAGGCCTCTAGATTAGAAGTAGATGCAAGGGCTACCTGAGGCTTGAGTTAGCAAAATTAACACTGAAAATGGATTTTGGTTACCCTCAGTCGATGATTTCGGTCCAAAGGTGGGGGAAGACCATCTAACAAGCTGTGAATATGCCCGTTTGTTCTGCGAGCCTCCCTAGACATTTGACGGAGGCGTTGAACATGTATGCAAGATTTTTTGTGCCGGGAAAAACTTTTATTTTCTGTGAAAGTCCGGTTGCACCCAGCAACGCAGGAGAGCTGTGCCATCGACGCAGTAGAACTATTGCCTGGAATCTAGTGGAAAAGAATTATTAGAGAATGTGAATAAAAGAAAGCAAAGTGGAAATACCTAGTATCGAAGAAAAACCTGATGCAGGGGGCAAGGCATAAATTCCGGAAGTACTGGTTGAAGTTAACTCTGATTCTGAGTCAGACTCGGAGCTCGCTCAGGATTGACGTCAGCCTTAACCGCATTTAGAACGATGGGCTTATCTGAAGCACAGAGCAATACTGTCGTACACGGCAGAGTATCACGATTCACACGGGAAGTAACTTGCGAAGAAACTAGGAAGATCGTCGCCGCATATTCGGCGTTCACGTAGCACCCACAACCCCATACTAGCTATCGTTCAACAATCAGGATCAGTAGGTCTAAGTTGTCGTTAGGAAGCTTCACCCACGTCGACAACCGGAGGTCGTACGCTTTGCAGCTGGCTCCACATCTCCGTCATACTCCTTGCTCTTGCTTTTCTCTCGCATGCTTTTAGCCATTGCGACTCGGAATGACCTATTGCATCGGTGTCGCAACGAGGTCACTGCTCTGTCTCGTCTATCATTGTTAGCCTAGAGCCTACTAAAGTAAAAGATGTCAGTATATTCCTCGACACTACAGCCCAAAAGTCCAGCATTCAAAGGTGTACAAGGGTTCAAGCTGTCATTACATTGTGGAATAGCTGTAGCACCTGGCAAACAGAAAGATTAAAGTTACATCCACAGTGAAAAAACATAAGGCCAAGCCTATTCTCCGTTATGCAAAACGTCAAATGTGCGAAGAAGGCGTCGTAAATGGTAAATCTAGGTAGTATACCACATGAGAGGTACCTATCTCCCTCTGGGCAATATCTGAGAATTTGTTCATTTTCGGACGTCGGTATTGGATGAAGATTGCCGTGAAGCCTTTTTTGACGATTTACGGGAGGTACTTGGCTGCTGCAAAGGCCTGTTCGACGGGTTTGACAGCTGTGGAGACACCTGCGGAGGCAACAGAGAAGCAGTCGAGGTGGAAGTAGCCGTAGTTGGAGACCGTGGGGAAGTGGTCGAAGTTGAAGGCCGCTGGAAAGTAGTTGAAGGCCGCGAAGAAGTAGCCGAGGGCCGTGGAACAGGAGCTGAAGGCTGTGGAGAAGGAGCTGAAGTAGACGAAGAGGCAGGAGTTGCTGAAGGCGATTGCTGAGGCGATGTCAAACATATCAAGCATTTGACGAGAGCGAGGACTGCTTTGTGTGTCTCAGGAGTAAACGGATGGATCTGTTTCAACAGTTGCTGATGCAGGCGTTGTACCGATTGGACGCGATGGGCCGATAGATTCCCTGCTTTACGGAGTGCGTGGTTCCTCATGTATAAAGCATCCATAGCATCACTGGAGGTGTAGATCATAATAAGCGCATTCTGTATGGCGGTCCTCTGATCCACAGGGGGAAAATCCCCATTGTTGGTCTTGATGTGAGGAGAGATCAAACTGTCAATTAAGGCTCTTCGGTGAATGTTGTCCTCTACGCCATCAAGTTTCGAACGTAGAGTAGAGGAAGCGTGCGTCGGCGGATTGAACGGATTAGTGCCATTGTCGATCGCCCATAAGAACCTCAAGACGTCGTCTAGGACTGCTCTACCTTGAAGTCGACCCCAGGAGTCTGCGTCCTACAAATTCGACTGCGATCAGCCCAGAGCAACGTCAGAAATTATCAAAAATTACTTGCCTTGGATATACTCCACGATCGCAAATCGGTTACTTCGGTAGCCATTGACTGGGTTTCTGTAACTAATCTAGCAATTGTGGCCTTCGCCTCCGCCATCTCTGCATCGGAGTCGGCCTTTGCCTTCGCCTTCTCTTCATCGGATTTGGCCTTCTCTTCATCGGATTTGGCCTTCGCCTCAGCCATCGCTGTATAGACTCTGGCCTGATCCGCAGCGCGCTCCGCAGCACGATCTGCCTCCTGCTTTGCAGCGCGCTCTGTGGCCTGCTGGTCCTTTGAAGCAAACCGTGCCTCGACTCTGGCCTGCGCTGCATCTGCTGCGGCCCTATCGGCAGCGCGCTCTGCATCTACTGCGGCCTTATCAGCAGCGCGCTCTGCAGTACGCTCTGCAGCTGCTGCAACCTTATCGGCAGCGCGCTCGGCAGCGTGCTCTCCAGCGGTTTTGGCAACGGATTCCTTATGTGCGGCTATGAGGCGATCCATACCGTCCTGTAGCTTCTCGGCCTTGGCTTCTGCTGCAACTTTATAGTCGGCAAACGCTTGAGAGATCGATACCTTGTCCTTGCGATCCTTGGCCCAGTGTTTGCGAGCGTCATCGAACATGCTTTGGAACTGTGCAAACGCGGCATGTTGTGTCTCGACGAACTTGGTCACCCGTTCCGCCTGTTTCTCGGTCAGACCCGATATCGCTGAGGCGAAAGCCTCTGTTGACTGGGAGAGAAGGGAGATAGGGGGATCAAACGCAGGATCTATGGTTGGGTCGAGCTCTTCTGACATAGCAGGTGGGGTCAAGCACTCGGGACTCGGATGCACCGTCACAGTGGGAGGAGAGTATGTTGCTGACGTAACCAGTAGTGAATCCTTTTTGTAAGGGGATACTGGCTCGATCAACGTAGAACCAGATGAAATCACAGAGTTTGATAGCGAGGCTCCGTCGGAGCCATCGGATGCAGGCGAGCCATCCAGAAGTGCCGGCTGGGTGAGCTTCGTGGGTGGCGTTGAGGGCGCTGCTACTGCCGCCGACAAATCGGTAGCAGAATGATCAGGCATAGGACTGTGTCGGTGTAGGGGCGAGTGCATGACTGATACCGCGGTGGTAGTACTCCTAAACAAGGGTTTCCGAAGCGAGCTAGCAACGTGTGCGTATCTCACGACCTACTGACTATGCGGCTAAACTTATCGCAGGAATCCTAACTCGGCTGTCTGGGTAATAGTACTGCCCCGGGCAACATTTGAGAAGTCACATCAATAACACGATCGCGGTAGTAGGCTACTCAAGTAACGCACCATTGAACTGTTCCAAACAACACGAAAGCAGTGAATACATCTCCCATACCCCTGGAAGCTAGACAGGTACTACTATAGGTGGTGAGCGTCCTGAACTTCGAAACCAATCCGAAACAGATAAGATCACTTTCTCCGCCGCCGTGTGCCTTGAGCACGGCGGACTTCGCGTACTGCGCGGATGTTCCCGTTTACACGTGCACGCGGGGCCCCCAGGACGGCGTATCTACCATTAACCGCAGTGGAGATACCCTTTTTTATTTATTTTATTAAAGCCTTTTCTGTTCGAGCTAGATCTTCTATATTTATGAGCTGAATGGATAGGGAGGCGAGCTATATGTTCCTAGCTGCATTTCTAATGCCGACCGTCCGCAGCTACGTGAACGGTGAGACTTAATATATAATAGCGCACTGCCCACTCCACGTTGCTTTTGGTATCGCCTTGTCAACTAGGAACTAAGAACGTGATATTTGAGTCCTCATGCATCCAGCTCTTAATTCTGTGAGATATAGCTTGTACAGAAAAGCATCTCATACAAAAGTGTAGTGCGCGCTGCGCATCCG